>PNEQ01017212.1:0-139441 GCA_003012365.1 Medauroidea extradentata | reverse complement strand
GGTCCTACGTACTTAAGTGCTGGACAAGATTTCTTCTTTTCACTTCAGTCTAGTTCTTGGTTTTCGCCTACTTGTCTTGAAGGAACTATCTTTAGTTTTATTTTGGACTACGTGGCTGAAATCTGGCAGTGCTGATTAATCGTGTAACGTGGGTTTATTGAAAGGTATAAGTGAATGTGTACACGCATGTAAGGCTTTTGTCCATACGTTTATTTATTCTTATAAAGTGAATCAACATAACAGTTTTAATTTCTTTTCAATACGACTTAAGACAAGGTTAAACTCTCGTGCTCTGTGAAAATGTGTACCTATGGACCTAAACTTTATTTACACATAAAATAACAAGAACTTAATAAATTAGTATTCCATTGAATTTTTAAAATTTTGAAATTATCTTCAGTTTTGTAGCACAATGTTTGAAGTTTCAGTTACAAAATACAGTATTTAAAGTATGTATTTATGATTATTTACTATTTTAAAAGTTGAAAGTTTGTCATACAAAATATTTTGAAGGAAGGAATGAATAATAAGTACACATGTCTGTGAAGAAGTAACTATAAATGTTTATTTTATTAGAACTATCATACAACACAAAACTACCGTGATAATAAACCATAATAGTCCATTTGCAGTCTTAGTAGATTGGCACCACTGCAGGACCTATTTAGTCAGAAAACACCTTTACTGCCGAAGGAAAACAGTAATAACTGCCTTAAAATGGTTGTTCATTCTTGTGCTACAAGTTTTAGTAGTAAGTTACACCAAACAAGCTAAGAACATTTAAAGAAACGCATCGATATTAGCAGGGTAAAAGTTAATGTTGTATTCATATGAATTCACCAAGAAAGTATGAATTATAATATTTTAGAAGGAAATACTTATGAGAGATGATTTTCCTATAAGTTTGGTGTTATCACTCTTAACTAAACATTAAATTACTGTTCATTATTAGTTACAATTATTTCCATGGCGTATTTATTTAACATACCGTGTCCGAAAATAAAAAATCGGTTACGTGAAAAATAAAGCTCTATAACAGTTGGACACCCCTGCACAACTTGAATCTGATTTATTATGTACGGTATATGCGTTTTGGGAATTTGTTATTTTTTTGCTTTGACTAATCCAATGTGTGATTTGACCATTTTCCTTGGCTCTTCGAGAGACTTCTTTACGTGATCCTGTAAAATACCTAAAGAAAGTCTCACACCCCTTCACGACATTACAGATAATATATGTGTCTGAATAAATCACATAAATGTTGCATGTCCTCTTTGTCAGACAATACCACAGATTCTTAAGGAAATCTAGTTAAGTTTTTAATTTCTGATTTAATATTTTTCAGAAACTGAGTCAATTTAATGACATTCTGTTACTTGTAGGACTCAGTTAACTACTTCATAAACAATTCATTTTTAATTGTAAGAATGTAGTTAAATACGTTTGTAGCTTAAGTGACTTCCAATTCATTCTGACGTATCTTAAATTTAACATATAGTTATAGTTAACTGTTTCATAAATACCTCAAAACTAATGTGCTTCCAATTCGACACATAATAGGACAATTTTTCATATTTTACGCAGTTTAACGCCTTGTGCTAATACATGGACAGTTCAATAACACTTAAAATGTTAAGAAAATGTTTGTTTCCGTATCCGTAAGTACAAAGCCATAATAACCAAGAAATTAAATTAAAAATTAAGTTTTGAAAATACGTGTGTGCAATTTTTTTGGGAAGTTCAAATATGTATTGCCTGTCACATTTTCCACGAAATTGCATACGAAATCATATATGCTATTTATGTATGATATTATCATGTTGAACCTTTGTGTGAATTATTGCTGTAGTGGTTTAGGTCAACGCTTAAATGGCGTTGGTATATTAGAAATCTTAAGTTATAAATTAGCATTGAAAAGTTTTGACATCTTTGTTTACATCCACCGACGTATTTGAACAAAATTTTAAATTTCTACTAAAAACGCATTGCAGCTGTTTTCATGTCAATATATATATATATATATATATATATATATATATATATATATATATATATATAAAAGATAATTACTACCATGACAAGTGACGTTCAGTTGCGCTGTCAACATATTGAAGCAAGCGAAGTTTCAGAGCATCGGCTTACAAGTGAGTATTTGGCACCTCACTACGTATTACGATTATACATAACGGTGTTACATCAAAGAAAATCAAAATAAACGTATTAATAATTTGACTTAACAGGTACACCGAAAGTAATTTTATATTAAAGACGAAACTTCACCTCGAATAATTAAATGTTTTAAGTACGCAAGCGACAGCTCAATAGGACCATTCAGTTTAAAATCTAGGAACACGATGATAAGGAGCATACGAGGCCACCGGTTTCTTTTAAGTAAATTAGTAATGTAGTACAAATAAATGACGGTTACATAGTAAAATCGTTCGTCTTGAAATTACCTTCAACTCATGGCAATTGATAAATTTAAGTTCCATTATTTTGCGAACTGGTAATAATTACATTGTTTTTTTCCGTAAGTTCTTAAATTTGATTTTGTAATGCATAATAAAGGAATGCTTGTGTTCCATATCGCTTGTAGATGCATTTTTTTTGTAAATAGTTAGCCATGTCTAGTGAAAAATACTACAAAAAATAATTTTTGCCGCTAAACAAAGCAGAAATATCAGCACCTATATTGCCCTGCAACTCACAAATGATACAGTAGTAAGTTGCATATATTTTGGTCAAGAAGTGAGTGACCAATCAAAGAGTTTAAGGAAATGGTTGTTTACAAATTCCAAGAATACGTATCATTTAAAAAATATCGAGGCATGGGAATTTCTATATGTGTATACTTCTAAGATTTGTTGGGTAATTCTCCATGAGAAGAAACCTATTTCCATTTGAAAATGGAATAAAATTTCAGTGAGTTTATTTACTTAAGACAGATTACGGCCACCTATGAAAATCAAGTCTGACAAATAAGGTGTAAATATTTCGTAATGAAAGTACTCCTGAACCGACATGAAATGTATCATGTAAGGCGGAGAATGAAATTGTTCATGACCATAAACAATGCGAGCGTGGCGTTGCAGTCAAGTTACTCGTGACTGTACTTTACCCAGTATGATTATCAGTGTATATGGGACGTACACACACAAAACAGCTCTTAACTTTCCTTCATTAATCTTACCTTCTCACAACCTCGCCATCATTCTGTTCGTACTGCATGGAATCTAAAAATACTTTCATCTGCTAATGAATGGTGGCCATATTAACGGCTACAACGTACGAACGTCGTAACGGTAAATGAGGAAATGGAAAGCTCCCAAGTGGCCTTATGAAATATTTACTGGCTCTTCGTTGTTTTTCTTTGCTTGTACATACACATTTACACTCGTGGTGTTTTAGAAGTGAAAGCAAAATTGTACAACGACTCGTAACAAGTAAATCGTAACTGCAAAATGTTTTTGAAACGATTTTAAAATGACTTTTTAATACATTTAGAAGGAAACTTCTATCAGAAATGTTATGGGGAAGCAATATACATACAACTTATATTTGTAGGTGCGCTGTTACAGTTTGGTATGACTACAGAGAGAGACACTGACATAATTAATCGTGCTTTTTAGAAACGTTTCGCGTTGTTTCGCAGCCAATTGGAAACACAGAGGGTAGCTGAACTGACCTAATTTAATGCCAAGTAAAATAAAAAAGACAAACATGCAGTGTTTATTTTTGCACTTTCACTGTACACAAATATTTTGCGATCAGTAATCTTATGGATGGATATGAAAAAAAAAACTAAATCTATAAATTCAAATACGTAACTTCCATATTTGTTTACTGTATACATAATCAGAGGTATATAAGTTTTAATATCAACATTTATTTAAAATTTTCATAAAAAATTTTAGTTATAATTCTTTTTTCAAATTTTTAATGAAGAATTTTCCGTATTCCTAAGTTATAAAACTGAACATTTCTTTATATACTAAGTCAATTAACAAGCTAAAAATACTTAATGTGTTTATCATAATTTTTTTTTAAATTTGGCAGTAGAATTTGGAAGTCTGTTGCAATGTCTAACGAAGAGAACATGCGTAGAGTACCTTGTAATCTCCAGTGTATTAAGAACTAGCAAAGAACACTTACTATAGTTGAACAACTTTATCGTAGCCATCTAGAAAATTAAAAAGTTACGTGAAAAATACAGGACAGAGAAATTTTTAATATTTGTCTTTAATAGACATTTATTCCAATGGTTTCTTTCGTTTTAATAAAAAGCTTAGTTACATAAGGAATATGGCTTGTTATATAACTTTAAGCTGATTTTCTGTTATTCATCACCGTTATATCGTCATAAATGTAGGAACTTTATGGGAAGGATCTCGCTAAGATTTTTTAGCTAAATAAATCCGTGAATTATTTTGCTGTCTCTAATTCAGTCAAAATTTCACAACTTCATCTTAAATAAGTAATTGAACTATAGTTTTTTACTGATTAATATCAGAAAACCAGCGTATGAAAGCTTGGACAAAAACTGTACTGTAAAATACACAGCGTGTAGAAATATGTATTTTGGACAAGCGCACATATTTCCAATATCAATTAACATTAGCTAGTATAACAGAGAGACAGAAAACGGACAAGTAGACTTCAATTTAATTATAAAGCACAAATATTCACATTTATGCTTTGCTATTGAAGACCTTATTACAAGTAATGCTGAAGCTCGTGTATTTCATTCTTGCACACTTACACTCTTACACTCATTGATGTCACTCAAAAGAAAAAAAACCATACGGACTGATTAACAGTCATTTATACGTCCATTAAAAGAGGCGTGCCAACACTTACTTTCTTAAAACCTATTCGATTTCAAAATAGTCCTATTGTAACACTAAAGTATGTACACTGTACAAAGCCTGAGATCGACTCACAATGTTAACGAATTGCAATAAATTGCAATATTTACTCAGTTTCCGGAATACACATTGACATGAGTTCATCAAACTTTCGGTCTGACTGTCTGGCATTAGTGAGCCGGCACATTAAAAAATTCCAGTTAAAAAATTAAAGAGTTATTTTATAATACGCACCTATAAACTCAACACCAACATCAAATGTCAAGTAAGAGCTCGTTTGAATGTTGACGTTAGGAAGATGCATTCGATCATCAGTAGTGTTCGTCAAAGCACCAGTTCACGGATTACCGAAAATTAGTAAATATTTACAAATTACTTTTCCTTCATCAAACATCCCGTATGATTTCAAATCCTTCTATTCATATAGTCAAGCTTAAGAACACACTGTAAATTTTTCTTGCAGCATTAACTAAGTATTTATGACCCTCAATTTACAAGATATTTGCGTGTTACAGACAATTTGTAATTTAGAAATATTAGCTTATTGATTAACACACATTTATGAAACTCGTGTTACTGGCCAGTGAAGTGTATTAAAAACATATTATATGTTATTATGTTGAGCGGATAAATAAAAAATATCATTCAATCATTAATACATCTGTGCATAATAAAATTACGAAACACATTAGAGCCTATTATACTGTCACTTTAACAGCGAAGCAACATTTACTGTACAATCTATTGCTATACAAAAATGTATTGTTATTGTTATATCTACTTTCTGCAATCCATTTTGTTGTGTGATAACATGACATAAATCACAAAAGTTGGAAAATAAACTGAATAAATACAATTATAAACATCATTTCAGATTTACGGCAATAAAAATTGAATATGCCAAAAAATACAGCTATACTCGGGGCAATGTATACATAAACATTCTAATGTTGGAATCACACATTTACATCAAATTAAAATATTCATACAGATTTAGAATATTAGTTTGATATTTTAACATATTTTAAATACTTTTTGTAATGATGGTTTACTTTTGTATATAAAACATCCATTTGTAATTTTTGAGACTTTTCCTAGTTAATAAATGTACATTATAAACAAGCTTCTGACTAAAATTATTTCACGTTAAAAAAGTAACTTTAGTGTGACTGCGAAATACTACGTAAAAGTGCATACGTGACCTCTGTTCATAAAATTCTGCAACACATTTACATTATCTCACAAGTTTCCTAACATGTAAAAATAAAACGAATAGTAAACTTTCAAAATTATGATCATTTCAATAAAACAAACTAACTTTCGATCTTATATACATTTACTTCTTTTAATCTTAGAGAATTTGTTGTGTCTCAAAAAGTGAATAGTTTTATATGTGAAAAATTGCAACTCCCATATTTAATTGATTCAAATTTCTGACAGTAAGGGCCTATCATAAAATCGATTTTCTGTAGGTAATTCAAAATCAAACCTGCGTGTTTGCAGTACTATTATAGCTGATTTTTGTCTATAGTCTGTCTGAAAACTCGAATTTGTTATGCTCAAGTTCACATTCGGAACTTTGTATTAGTCGACCACAAATATTTGTTTCTCTAATTCCCAAAATCATTTACACACCTAAATAAATTAATTGAATTTCTTATTTCCTTTGGTGTCTGCTCATGTTAGGCCTATTATTATTAAATTTGAACAGTAAATTACAGCATTAATTACATAATTTATTATATATTAAATATTATGATTAAAACAACGCTCATTAGAAATAAATGTCCAGGAGTTTTTAGTACACGTACACATTTTCCGTTAAATAACAAACTAAATTTATTAACATACGCTCTCCCGAGACAGAGTTTATTTACTGATAAAGAAATTAGGCTTAGTTGCACTTATTGTTGTGCTAATGGTGATACTCTGCAACATATTGAAACATGTTGAAAGATAGTTGATAGCGTACATGCCATGCAGTTAATATTCTCCCTTAAATTGGTTCCTATGTTCAATGTAGAGTAACACACTAATTTCCCATAAATTTGAATAGAGAAATGACACATATTTCTGCATTTTTTACATTAACTTCAATGAACCCTTATTGCGAGCCGACTAATTAATCTCAAAATGATACCCAGAAACGTTACTGAAATAAAATTGTATTGCTTCGTGTGGGATTTGAATAAACTTGGGTAAATACTTTATTTTAGATAGTATCAATATTTTCAATAAATTCACAAATAATTTGTTCAGTAGTATAGCTTCTTTGAAGACAAATAAAATTCATTATATTAATACTAATTACGTGTGAAAAGGTTTAAAACAGATTGCTATATATCGAAATAAGTGTAAGTTTCCGGGTGGACAGCATCTACATGTTCTACAATGGTCAAACACCTAATACACAGTACGACAATAATAGAAGTAAATATCTCTTGAAAAGCTGTTAACGCGTATTATTTTTGTCTGCCGACTAAGAAGGAATATGTAAAACATGTTCTCACTACCGACGATAATTTCAAAATAAAAGTTCTCGGACATATGTTTATTTTTCTCAATTCTGCCCAATCATATTTCATGCCCCCTCTCGCCCACGATATTTCTTTTTATTCCATCGCACGTCACCTCCATTAAATATAATTTGCACCTTGACATCGTTGCCTCGAGATACCTTGTAAAAACTACACCTCGTATCCGAACGTAATTTATCGTTCACCTGTTTCCCTTGCAGCCCCTGGCTACTCCTTCCCAACTCCGATTTTTTTTATTTTCTTTTTTCTTCTTAAGGAGGTCTCCTGTCTTCAATTTTTTTTGCTCCCAGTGTGTTGGGTGATGCCGTCTTGTTTGTGATTGGCCGGTTCCTTACTAGGACTCCTCGCCGCTGAAGTCGTCTCGCTGGTCCTCGGTCCACACGTGTCGGCCGCTGATCACGTGGTAATAGATGCCGCGTCCTAGTGGCCACTCTACCTCGTGCGACCACAGCTTGCGACTGTCAACAAAAAAAAACAAGGGACACGTTAGCACCTGTCCACAAAAGTCGTTCGTTTTACAGACTGCCTTGTCTAGAATAATAATAATAATAATAATAATAATAATAATAATAATATTTCATTCTGACTTTGCATGTAAATTCGTAAGTACAGTACAATCTATAAACTTTTATGATGTTAAAGATGCTTCGTTAATAGGCAATAACAAATTGGCAAGAAAATTTAAATTATCTAAAAGAAGAAAAAAGTAACCAATTTATATGTCCTCGCTGTATCACATACCAAACTCATTCTCGTATACGCTGTTCACATTGATCTGAGCACTCTGCGACACAAAAACTATTTTTTTAGCTGGGGTTACATATACATATATATATGTTATATATACAATTTTCGAGAGTGGTGACACATTAACAGTTGTTTTTAACTACACGGGTGTTTTTGTACGAAAAATAGGAAATATGAACGCAAAATGGCTGAATTAAAAATTTAAGAAGTGCTCGCTTTATAGTGAACAGTCTATACTACACTCTTGATAAGGTGAATGTATACTGGTTTCAAATTTTCGCTTTGGTTGTGTGAGAACAGAGGAGAAATAAGAGCCAGAGTACTGTGCTCGACGAGAACTATATTCACAGCGAGATAAACTGACGGGCAAGTGTTTCATTGTAGTTTATACCAATTTTGATAGGCTCGAAAAACATGCTTCTAACAAGTGTGCTGAATAAAATTATAGAAGCGTAGTTTCAAGCGTGTGTTCTTTTCGTAGATAAACGTAATGTGATTGGGGTAGGCTGTTTCCCGTTAACATACGCGTGACACGCCACAGCACTGTCCATGCGCCAGACGAGGACTAGTGCCAAAGGTGTTAAAATATCAAAAATAGATAATTTTATATTTGTACGACACAGTGTTAATTTTGTAAACATTTCTTGCGGCTACATTTTTCACTTGTGAACTACTTTTAGCAATCATATTCTCCCCAAAGTGGCATGTCAAAGTCAAGGTTTGCTGGATACAAGAACACACAAATAACAAGAACCAACTGGCTTAGTAGAATTAAATTATTAACACTGAAGTTACACATTTTAGGCTGTATTCTAAAATATGTAAAAACACACATAACAAAATTTTGTTGTATTAAAAATATGTAAATGATTAAGTTTTTTTTTTCAATTACTGCAATTTGAGAAAATACGGAAGGATTTTTATTGTACGTATTTAAATTATCCAGTTATCGCCCAATCGTTTGTAATTGCAGAGTGAGTTATTTAATTTGAATAAGTATATTGTTATGTAGGGCTTAATTCATTGTAATTTTACAAGACGTAGTTGACACCTCCTCTTCTTACTAACAGGATGTGATGACCAGCCCTCTTGCTACCTCCCCTCATACGCTATTTTATCTTTATCCTAAAAAATAGTTTCTGCCAGCTTTGAGAGCAAAGTTGTTGTGTTTATTGTCACCTATTTACGACGCCGTAACCATGAAACTTAAGAAACATCGCTAAATATATGCTAAATAATATAATTCGCATTGGTAAAATATTGGTCTAAGGATGTTGCAAAAAATGTTAACTATTACCACTACTGGTATTTCTGGTTTTACTGTAATGACTAAAATTTCTTAGAATTTCAACAGTCATTTCCATCATAATTTACGTAATACGTCTACTTAAAAGAAATCACTCGTATGAAAGGCAACCACATTTAGGATATACTTCACATTCATACTAACACGCATACATAAACTAATATATATATATATATATATATATATATATATATATATATATTATTTTATTGAGGTAAATAAAATATCTACTTTATGTAAAATATTTTTGATGAGAAAAATACTAAAAACTAGTAAAACCGAGTTGGTTGGCCAAACAAAACGTAATAAAATATACGTTTACTGCAAATGAGATTATTTACTTCGAAATTTAATTGTCCATTGCCAAACCTTCAGGTTTGACTCCTTGGTTAAAATGTACAGGCTTAAGTAGTTCTTTTTATTCAAATAACAATTTTTTCCTTAAGTGAATGTTACAAAATCTTGTTTACCATGGTTTTACCAGCGTTTTTGTAAGGGGCGACATATTTAATTTGAACGAGACTATTAAAATACTATTTTAATACAAAGATCCAATGTTACAGAGTAAAAATAATATCTTGTCAAATTCTCTTCCTTGTAAGATAAAACAATTAGCCTCGCATGTTAAGAAAAATTAGCTAATACGAATAAAGGAAGAAACTTTAAATCGTAGCATGTAACTATATCACGTGGGAAAGAACTTTTCTTATATGACAAAACTGAATTTTTACAATTGAACATAAGTCTTAAAAATATTTTTTAAAGTAAGTTATCACGATATATTCCTATAAGTCAGATTAAAAATGTTAAATCGTAAATCACGGCGGAGATTCTACCAAACGTTTCGACAGTGTTTCAAATGACCAGAACAATCACACCCACAATATTGCACTAGGAAAATGCGTCTCCAAGTGTGATGTTCTATATGATTGAGTGAAACTGCACGAGTTTTTGTTGTCTGCATACGTTGCAGGTATGCTCAAAGCGTGTGCTTCAGATATTGTCTCAAGCTGTTTGGTGTTTACTGGTTGTGCGTGCAGTACGAAGTAAGCAACCCTTTTTCTATTGTAAGTAAATGTTTGAAATGCAATGTAACATATTCAATCGGACACTTGCAAATATCCGATGGTGATTATGATCATGGAAACTTTCCGTTTGAAGGGCGTGCAAGGAATCGTAGGTGGGATCGTGAATGTAAATACAAGGACGAGTGATCATATTGGTTGATAATTTAGCAAGCCTTTGTGCTAGTATATCCAGGATGTTTCAAAAGCTCCGATCTATTGCTATGAAACAGATATAAACCACATTAAGGGAACGGAAGTTCTCATATTAAACGTTACTGACACATATCCTTACTAAATTATGTGTTTTGTTCCATTGCAATAGGTCATGTGTTTACCTGACAATAAAGTGGGACTTTTGAATTACCCTCATACAAAAATAATATATTCATATATATACATATTTATATATGCAAAATATAATAAACTGCACCACAAGAAAAAATACAAACCTTACATTTATGATTTAAATGTAATATGTACGTGTGTACAAACTGTGGCACTGCCGACAGTTCACACGCGTAAACTCAATAAAAATTTGTTTAAAGAACTCATTTCTTTTCCACGCAAAGGTGTACGAGACATTTGAGTAAACTGTATCACAATTTTGTTGCGAAGGTAAGGGCAAACATTCACATGTTTCCATGAAAAAATATATTCCTTTACACCTGTCTGGAAATTCTACTATTGGTATTTGCAATGTGTCACTGCCGAACTACAATACATTTGAAACAAGCATATTTTATACATACAGAGCCGAAAGTGTATTGGAACCGTGAAGGGAAAAGAGAGATGGAAATAATTCAGTTTTCTCAGCGCACGGACGTAATGGAGAATGATGGGTAATCGATGCTAGCTGCGCCCACAACACAAGCCTCTGCGTAAAATTCAGAGTTTCAATGCTAAAGAATTGAGAGTAGCAGTGACGTATGGCGATTTCATTTCGGCTCGCCGCTGGCGATTTTACAAAGTGTCAGGCCATAAAACTATATGATTTAGGGAACGCCTACATTGACATTCCTGATACACTTTTAGCTCTAGTACATCGCTATTCAAATAGGGAAAAGTGGGAGCCGGGAAAAAAAACTAATTTATTTGAACCGACAGAAGAGAGATAGGTCCACTATCTCATAAACGCCAACGCAGGTAATATTATTTTTGTTAAAAAATGACTTAAGTGATATAAATGTTGTCAGGCGCCCAAACACTTTTACGTGAAAATAAAATACGTTTTCAAAATCAACCCCGTAGTATACATAATGAATGGAAGCAGAGCTTACATCAATAAAGAATAACAACTAATATGTATCCTGTAAACGACATGATTGAGATTACATTCAAAGGAAATTTTCAAATAAAGATATAACACTTTCTTTACCTTATTACAGGAATCAATCGTCCTAACATATTTACATCATATTTGAGGGAATAAGTCACAGAATCAGCATTCACATGCTCTACAAAGCAAACCTTTTGAGCTCCTAAAAAAAAACTTCTTCGGGTTTTGTTGACAAACATGAATGTAAAGAATAAAATATGCACTCAATGCCTCAATGTAAGCCTTGTATTCCATTTTATTCTTCCATTTTGATTTATGATCCTGACTTTGCAAAATCCCATATAAACAACGAGATAATTGTTTAGAGAGGACATTTTTTTGAGGTAAATGCAACTTTATAAAAATTTGAAAAGAGTTTCTAAAATGTGAACAAGTTAGATATTCTTGAAAGTCCGAAATCGATTCAATAAATGATCGGTCTCCTTGAACATCGAACCAGTGGGCGAGTCCGTTAGAAATGTCACATTAGAAGTGTCAAGCCACAAACAAAGTTATTTTTTTATTTCGGTTAAACTATTTGGTAACCAAAATTTTGTTTCTGTCAACAATCTGTATCCTAAATATCACAAAAATTGTTTATATTTTCTCAAACTTTGGAAGTGTTTACAGTTCTTCCTATTTGTCCTGGAACATGAGCTCCGTGTGTCAGACTTATATTTTCAACTGAGGAATTATCTGTTAAAGTTTTTCGCCTGTTTTAGATACAAACTGTATTCAGAAACGCAACTTTCAAGAAACTTTAATTGGCATGTTAGGCACTTCTGATCAAAACATTTCCACTGCCAAAGTCCTCTTCATATACAAATACTTTTCACACATAAACCCACGTGTACGTACACATGTATGTCTGTATTAGTAGTAATAAGACCAAGGCTTTACAGATGTAACCATGATTATAATTCCATCTCACACGAACCTTTTCTTAGTTATTTATCTTCCTTGCCCAATTCTCTGCCGTGGCATTTTCTTCTTGCTACCCGTCTTCCTCCCATCGTGCCATTGCCACCACTCCCAGTATAATTTTAGGAGCTTGTTATTTCCTTTTTTCTGGCCCGGATAACAAGGTGCGTTGGACGTAATTCTTAAAATATTCATCGCCTTTTCCACGAAGTGCTAATTGGGAGGAGGGGATAGGGCCATCGCACTGCCGCCAAGCTAACGACACTCCAATTACTTCAGCTAATCGGGACCGGTATATTCTGCTCCTGAAATTACATTATTTATGAAAGAAAACGCAACAACGATTTCGGGAGGCTTAGACGGCCAAAATAGAAACTAATATAAACGAGAAAAAGTAATATACGTTTTAATAGACAACCTCACTTTATATGTTCTGAAGAATCACGCACAGTATATATGTAATAGGTAAAAATATTGACGAATACCTTTATACATGTGGTCATTAAGTTGGAATGGACTAAATGTTTCATACCAGATTTATAGACCTAACCTGGCGTGAAACTCGCTTTTAAGCAGCATTTAAACGGCGTAAGTTTCTATTTATATGGGATTTCTCATGTGAACTGTCACGCTGACATACCCAAGCAACGCTGTTCGAAAATTAATCACATGGATACCTTGTAAAAGATTTTTAACTTGCAAGAAACTCGTGTTGGCCTCTGCTGATATTTAATAGACATTACTTTAGCAAAAATATTCTAAATATTCTAATTAGCTTTCCAACACCTACTATTAACTCGATAACAGCAATAATAATTTTTATTTTGCAGTATTTTTTAAATTCATATCCACTTTCATTTTTCCAATTAATACTATGATTTAAGACAACGTGTTAACGACTGCTTGTGACTCACTTAGTTCCTCTTCAATTAAGAAATGATTTACTTCAGTTTCTATGACCAGTTTACAGTTTGGTCACATTACCAACGCAAAATGACAACACAATCCTTCCTTTCGTTCGAGTTGGAATGCCTCGCACATAGAAAAGTAGGACATGCTCTACCAATATCTTTTTCCCGTTCGAGATCTGCTTAATGTTTGAAGATCTCGCAAGAGAAGTCTCCATCTCGCATGAGTTTAACACGTATCTTGCATCGTGCAAAAGCTTCTTACAAATATTACATTTAAAGTTTTTCTGCTAGAGTTAGTAAATTATTTTATAGTTTAAAACATTCTTATTTTACCAAGAGAACACATGACGTGAATAATGTTTCTTAATAGATTTTAAACTACTTCATCATTATTCTAAATGTAAAAGTTAAACCCGTTATCTTAATGTTCAGTAAAAACATTCAATGAGCTATAAAATAATGAAGAAGAGTTACAAAAAAGAAAAAAACATTCTCTTCACGCATGCTGAAACTTAAGGGCTTGATATGATATTTGAAAGAACTGTGCAAAAGGAGAGCATGAATGAATTTAGTATCTTGGACATACTTCATTGGATATAGATAACTGTCAAAGAAAATGCTAACGGCAATAGAAAAACATAAATAAGCAGAGTATACTTGAGCCAACAGTAAGCATACACAACATACAATTCCATAAATGGAATCGGGTGAAATAAAAACAAAGGCAAACGGCGGAGAATAAATAAAAAAAAAATGAAAAATCAAAAGAAAAAGCCAAGATTCCACCAAGGCAGACAACCCAGATTTTAGGTCTGCCGTGGAGGTGTCTTGGGTTTTTCTTTTGACTTTTGATTTAATTTTTATTTATTACCAGTTTGTCCTTTTTTTATTTCACCCGATTCCATTTATGGAATTGTATGTTGTGTATGCTTACTGTTGACTAAAGTATACTCTGCAAATTTATGTTTTTTACTATCTCTAGTTTTCTTTGACAGTCGCAATGGAATATGTGCAAGAAACTAAATCCAGTTAAGGGCTTGTGTCCAAGTTTAACATTTTAGACGATAGTTATTTTCTAAAACAGAAACGGTAACCGATAACTGAAAATCGCTATTCAACTTGGTTAATAACTTGATTTGCTACGTACTCAGATTTTTAGAGACAAAATACGTTATAATTGTAGCTTATTAGGCCTAGTTGGTTAACTAAATTTCCTATTAGTTAATAAATTAGCTAAAATCTTTATACATTTTGTCCCGAAAATTACAATATAAATGTAAACCTATTTTCAACAAAGCTATAGGGCAGTTTTACGATATAAACTCTCCTATATGTTTAAAGAAAATAATGGTCTTGAAATCTGAGAAACATGAGTCCGTGCCTTATGATCCTAAACGAGCTGAGCCATGTTACATAATGTAATAATAGGTTATTATATATTATCAATATAATACAGTTATTTACCTGTGCCTCTAACATTGTAACCTCCATCGTTGTACCAGTTCTAGGTTCAGCTATTTTAGTACAGTGGTTTGACTGCTCGCCTCTCCCTACCGTGATCCAGTAGGTCGAGCACGGTTCTTTTATTATAAACCGTCGCGAGAACGACGCTAGTGTCGTGACGGCTGCGCAAAAATGCGAGCATAGATAGTAGTATCAGAACACTTCTATCACAGTTATGACGTCAGATGGACGACGGTTCCAAAGAGAAATATATGCAGAGGTTCGTACGAAATTAACAGTACAGAATCGTAGCTTTTGTGTGTTGAACATAGAAGTAATATATAGTAGAAGGAACATGACGTCACAAATGTGTGTCCAACATGGTCTCGAGAGTTTGGTGTCGTTTATTTATGTTTTATCGGCGTAAAAATGCAGTCGTGTTGTTTGAAACTCATGGCGTACTTTCCAGAATATATATTTTGACATGTGGTGTCGCCAAGATCTCGGTTGAAAACATTATAGTAAGTATGTAGCTAATATTTACTTTTTACTAAAAATATCTGGGTTAAGGACAACAGTAACGTGGCAAACATTGTTTACATTTGCCGTTCTGAAATTTATATGCAATTATACTATGCCATAATATGGCAGTATGTTATCCTTAGTTAATATATTCGTAAGGGACCAAAATAACCCAACATAGGTGTGTTTACTAAGCAATTATTATCTTGCCTCTCAATATTATTTCAAATCTTCCGCGCATATTTCACTAAAGTCACGTGACACATGTTGAACACACAATTTCGTACGCAGATGTATAGAGGATACTCCCTCTACCCTATATATACTCTAAGGTGTTGAAGAATCTGCTTTCAAGTTTCAACCAATTGAAAACCTCTGTGAGTAAAATATTAAACAGTTGCATCGGGGAGGTGTTGTTTGCACTTAATCTGTTATTATTTACAAGTGGTAGTTACTAAACGTGTGAACTTAACTGGAAGAAACTGTGGTCAAATAGCGATATTCTGTGGCAGTCATGTGGGCTTTGCTGTTAATGTTTATTTCGCGAGCGCAGCGGGCCCATTATGACCACGTCGAAAAGCAGTTTTGCGACACTCTAAACGAGACTTTGCGATTAAAGCGATTACAACTCCATCTATTTGCAATTGTGAACTATCCACGTGATGGAAACATATTGCAACGCTTTCGCAAACTCTGTCGCAAACTAGCACGCCATCTCGAGGGCTCCCTACAACTCGTAAAGTGTATTTCTTAGATAAAATGGTGGACATTTTCGTTGGGTTGACGAAACCTCACACACTTAAAACAACTGCTATTTAATAAGTCGGCGTAGAAACAGTCCGAGACATATTGTTTATCAATATCCATGCTTCGCAAATTAGTTTCACGAATACAAACGACAGATTATTAAAAAAAAACTACAGGAATTCTGCAAAAGAAAAGTATTTTTTCGATCTCTTATAACATTCGAGTTAGCTGCTTTTTTTTTTTTTTTACAATTGACATTTTTAAAATACGAAACTACAACTGTCAAATGAAACTATTATGTTGCATAACTTTATGCACGATTATAAACAACACGAAAAAGTATTTTATGGTACTATTTTACAGAAGTGCATCACCGAATGTTACGTAGGAGAATTGGTTAGCATATTTTTCATAAATCTGTCTCTGTTTTGGGTGTAGGATCGATCCCAACATCTGCAGAACAATTTTTTTAACTTTTTAATTAACATTCTCTGTCCACTTATTCAGTAAAATACAGCTCTACATCACTGTATCTATACTTTTGTGTTTAAAGCTAATATATTAAAATGTGCCTGTGCAGTTATTCTTACCGATACGATTAATTTCCGCGACACTTAAGTGACAAAATAAATTGTATTTTATTAAAACAATATTTTTATAGTACTAATACGTTAATTTAACACATATATTCAAGCGAATATTCATTAACAGTTATGTATGTAATAGTTGGGAGAAAAATGAGTATTTCAAATGTAGTTAATAACGTCACCGCATAATACCTGTCGTAAATGTAAATATTGTATAAATAGTAATACCGAAGAACTATACATTCTACAATATTAACTCAAAATCTATAAACGACATATAGTTACGCATTATTCATGGATGTCTGTCTTTTCTTTTGTTAATACGGACAATTTGTATTTATTTTGTTGTGTACATGTCTTTATTTCAGTGTTCTCACACAAAGGCCAACATTGCGTTGGAGGAATGAACCTTAGAGATGTTTCTTCAGTATATGTCACTTTAAAAATGTCTTCAATGACACTACGTCCCTTGTATACAGCACTGCTAAAATAACTTAAGTTTTGTGATGAAATTCTTACCGACATCTAGGGGAGCACATACAGGGCAAGTCGGATGAAAAAAGCAATATTATAGGATGTGATAGTACTGGTCTTTATGATCAAAAAATTAATATGAACATGTGGTCAATATGTGACGGTTCTCTAGATAGCCTCGATTGAATGGAAATCACTGATAACCTGCCAAATTAATTGTATTGTTTTATTTGCTTAAATGTTTTTACTGTCACCACAAAAATATTGCGGTCTTTAAAATTGGCTTTGTGTTAACTACAAAATAATTTTGCAGTTAAGACTTCCTACAAAATGTTTTCTTTAGTGTAGTTTGAGCTGCGCGCACAGCGTTCTGCGAGGGCGCGAGTCGCAGCGCATTGAGACTTGTTGTTCACATAGCAAACTCGACCTGTGAGCACAGCCAAGGATATTTTTCTCACATTTTAAATCAATTAAAACTAATGAAATCGAACTTAGACTAATATAAAGTTACCTAAACTAATTGTCACTGGGGAATGGGAAAAGAGCGGGCAAGAGCCCTGCGCAGAAAGGATGGGCAGACTACAATGAACAACCAAATTAAGACAGTGTTATACTCTGTTTAACATAAGTTTGGTAAAATTTAACAGCAACTTATTGGGAATAATTGTTGGTATTTTGTGATCTGTAGCACAATTCAAGACATTTGTAGTAGATGTAGTAGATGAGCCAGAAATATTCATTTCACCATTTATATTGCAAATGTTGCCTTGTATTGTGCCACAAATCACAAAATATTAAAAATGATTGCTCGTAAGAAGCTATCAAATTTGACAAAACTTATATGAAACGGAGTATAGTAGAGGTTAGTAGAGTCAACAGCCACGTCGTACTACTTTCAGGCCAAGGCAAGGGAACCACAGGCGTCATTGCGCTGCACCTAACAGCATATGCATGAACGTTGCTGCTTGTCGAAGTAAGAGCCTCACTATACGAATGCAAAAAAAACGCGCTCTAGTAACACTGAAATCTGAACGTTAGTTTTACCAA
The DNA here is from genome assembly GCA_003012365.1 of Medauroidea extradentata. Classification (NCBI taxonomy): domain Eukaryota; kingdom Metazoa; phylum Arthropoda; class Insecta; order Phasmatodea; family Phasmatidae; genus Medauroidea; species Medauroidea extradentata. The sequence continues at coordinate 120,952 of PNEQ01017212.1, read as the reverse complement.
TTATTCATGACGCGTAAATCAGTTTTAAACAATAGCGCGTTCCAGCGCCGTCCAATGGGGTAAGTTGACGACGCGATGTATTCTAGGTTGCACAATTAAGCGCTCGTATGACGGCGGATGCTGCCAGTGACGGTGATGCAACTTTTTTGTGACGAGGTTAAAATATTGTAATGGTTTATAAAGTCCCATTCTTTTACTTGCTGAAAATTTCCGAACTCGGAAAGCGCAACAAGAGGGGACGATAACAAAAATAAATTTGAAATACGTATCTTACTTAAAATATAGATGTAACTTATATAAAAAATACATAATAATTTGGAACAAATATGGTGATATATCAAAATGTAATATATATTTTGCGATTAAATCCGTGACTACATAGTACAATACATTGACTTTCGTAATAAATTTTAGCCCAGTTCGTTATTTAAAACAGTAACTAGTTGATAGAAATACTTCTATTATGTTTACACATTTAAAATTAAAATGTAGACATTTATTTAGTTCACTTTAATTTTCAATACGTTAGGCAAAATATATTTACAGCAGTTCGTTTCTACTTTTCTAACTCAGATAGTTAGTTTCTGCAAACCAGTAGCTGTCCATCGCCACCCGGTGCCAGGAAGAGCAACGCAAGATGTTCGAGCAACGGCGTCGTTGATGTCGCGCGGCGATGGCCAGCTGCTACGCTCTGATTGGTTACATGTCGCCGCGCCTCATCGTGCCGCGACGCGTCGCGCTACTGTGCAAAACTGTTTGAAAGACGTCGCGTTGCTTACGCGACTCCAGAAACTAACATTAACAGCAAAACGCATGTTGCTGTGTCGCTAATGTCTCTTGCTTCGCTTACGATATGGACATTATTTATTTAGGCTTTGCACATATTTTACGTACTTAAACATTTGAAGAATGTTATTAGAAAAAGCACTCACGATATGGAAAAACCCCCGGTGCTAACTACCAAGTCGTTTAAAATTCTCTGCTGGAGAAATTTAATTCCATTTATTTTGCGTTGCCCCACTCCAGTCCTTCGCCATCCGTTGTCTGTTTCACGTTACAACAGATTGGCTTTTTCTCAAATTGATCATTGTCAAACATCGCTAGTATAATAAACACAAAAAGAATATGTTGTACAAATAAATAGTAAAAAATTTAAGGTAAATAACAAAAAGACCAGTGTAAGAATGCCTTCGAGTATTCTAAGACGAAAGTTGTAATGGTGGGTTAAAGTTGGGAGCAAAAAAAAAAATAACTTGTCAGTCCATCCACCAGTATTAAAGTTTCTATTAGGTAAGTGTGACAAAAATTGCGAAATGGCTACGATTTTAGAAAACGAAAGATTTCTGTTTATTTGGTTCGTGGACGAAACAAACGTGAAAAACCGATTTTAATTGTGTGCCGACATGTAACTGGTGAGTTAGTAGTAAATTGTATGCGTTTATTTTACGTGAGGTTTGTTTTTTTCTGTAATAAAATTATAACCTTCTTAAAGAAATATAAAACGCGGATTTGTGACTATTTCTTCGAGTGCGTTGAAATCGTTTCGTATTGTAGAGATAATTGCTATCAGCGCATGCCATATTACTGTATTTCGTCTTGTTGCGTTGGCGACGGCCATCTTGACGGTGCACGCTCGTACATACAGCATAATCGGTAGTCGACTCACACACAGCGCCCAACCAACGTGTGCGTTATGCGTAGCTTGGAGAGAAAATATATTTGTGGCAGCTATGCAACGTGCGTCACGCCGCACAGCTTCGTGCGCGTAGGAATGCGGTGATCATTGTGTGGCTTGTCACACGGGGGTCAGAGTTACGCGGATAAACTACAATTTTTTGGAATTGAGGACAATACACGCACGGATTAAAAAAATCTACAAGCACATGTGGATTTTAATGCAGCGCTGTTGGAAAAAAAAATTGCAGGAAAGCAGACCATCAATAATTTCAAGGTGAAATTGTTTTACTTGGCATAAATATATTTAAGTATTACGTTTTTGTTTATTGTACTGCAATTTTCGCTGCCACAACGCTGTTTCTATTCCTTCAACCGCGACAAGAGTTGCTCTGGAATTTCACATGTTGTAGAAGTTCCAAGCGACAGTGATTGCTGGTTAATTTCTTTGGGATATACGGAATGTCCATAAATTACCATTACAACTTTAGGCTTTGCAAGCTATAAAACTAGTCCAGATAATCATAACAAATGGTTTGAAACACGTAAGAATATATATTTTTTTTTAGTTTAGTGTGCCGCGTATTTGTCAAAAAACGAAAGCCTACCGGTAAACCTCAGCGCTAACAGTTTGCAGTGGAAATACTAGGCTAGATTGCAGCAAACCATGACATTTAGAAAAAAAATTGTTTCTCCAATGAGTCAACTTTTCATGTATCAGGAAAACTGAAATGCCATACCGTTTGTATCTGGAGATCAGAGTTTCCTCATGTTACATGTGAAATGGAAAGAGATAGTCGCATAGTTAATGTGTGTTGCATTGTATGCACAACTGCATCATTGGTTCGTTTTTCATTGAATTTTTCCATGAGGTTTTGTGAAGAATGAAGTGAACGGAACCATGGTACAGAACTTGAAGACACGCATTTGTAATGAATTTCAACATGTCACCGTGTGGAGTAGCTGGCACGCACCTGGAGAGATACCGACTAGAGTTTGATGTGCCACTAGGGTTGCACACTTTGGCCTGTATTAATTTGGGAGGGGGGGAGGGGGACTGCGAAATATCTTGTCACATTTTGTAAACCATTTGTTGTTTTCTAATATAGTTTTAAAATTAATAAAGTCTAAAGTAAATGTTTTTATATAACCTTTAGAAGTCCCTTTCTCTTGCAGTCCTCCGTGGATCCATACGCATTACATTTCATTTTATTGTTGTATTCTCACAGATATCATTGGCCACGTTATTAATAGGGGTCAAACACTTCAGTCCTTTTGGTTTAGCAGTTATTTTCACATATTAATAGATGACTTATCATCCCCTGCCAAAAATAATACAAATCTCCTCTGAAAAAAATCTAACCCATTCGGTGGCGTATCGTTGTAGTGTTCCAAGGCATGCGGTGCTAAACAGCATCTATACACAACCAACTCTGAGTTGTATGTGGACCCATTAGACTAGTTAGTAGAGGTACGTAGAGTTTCGAGCCTGTAGCGTACAAGAGGCAAGGAACGTGGTGTCCGGTAATACACCTCGGTCTACACGACACATGTTTACTGAATGTGACAGGTAGGCACAATAAGTCCATGTTGGTTGTAAGTGTATAGTAGGAGCTTATATTGCATGCTTGGAACACGACCACAATACGCCACTGAGCCCATTTCAATATGTTTCACGAAGTACAAGCATGCCATATAGCTTTATACTAAGGTATCATTAAATATTATTTATTAATTATTATTCTAGAAATAATGGCCTAACTTTATCCCGAACAGATTATACCTGAAATTCTCCGACAAACAAGATTTTCAAAAAGAAACTCTCGGGTTTGCGAACAGATACTAGGCAACCCCCGAGAAAGATGTGGTATGGAATAAGAGAAACGAACAACCAACCACAAACCCCCACACAGGAACAAGCAATACCGAAGGAGGAACATCGAGTGATAGGGATTGGGGAGGGGGGGCAGAGAGATAGAGAAAGAGCGGAATAAAGAAAGGAATTTTCTGGTGGAATCGCGAACTTTGAAATCCATATTTCACTGTTCCCCTCGTCATTTATTTATCTTCTCCGGCGGCCGCCGCCCCCGCCCACAGCAGGGGCGAGCTCAGGGGCGCCGCGCACCCCCAGGCAGCTTACTGAAACGTGACGCCGGCGCCGAACAAAGCCTTATCAGTCGCCGCCATGTGGGCGCCGCTTGGCTCCGAGGACTCGATACCAGCTCCGCGCTTCACTGCGGGGAACAAGGAAAAAATGGTGGAGCCCTTGCAGCGATCCCCAGACCTATAGCAAATACTTTATATAACATCATACCTATATGCTTATTGGAAACATTTATTTGCTAGCGATCCTAGTGAGAGGTGTTTGAGATCTGTCTTTTTTACAACTTTGTTTTACATGAGCTTTGAAAGAACTGTGCAATGGGAGTGCATGACTGTATTTAGTTGCTTGTATATAACCAATTGCTAGAGCCAACGATTTTTGGTGACAAGAATTCTGCAACAATTTGTTTCAATGCCTTATGTGCACATATGCAGCTCTGCTTCGTGGTATATGATTGGCTGTTTTCAACTCTCAGCGTCTCGGGGTTTTACCCGCAAATTACAGACGTGTGTTGTCGCAGTAACCTTGTTCCTGTTGGCACAAGTCAAATGAACCATGACTTTGCAATTATACATTCGGCTAATAATCAAGAAGCAGACCTGCAGATGTGCACGTGAGGCATTGAAACAAACTGTTGCAGAATTATTTTCACCAAAAAATCGTGGACTCTACCAATTGCGAAATAAATGACTATCAAAGAAAACTAAAAACAATATAGAAACATGAGCAGAGTATGCTTTAGTCAACAGGATGCATACATAAAATACAGTTGTTTTACATCTCCTAGTAGACGCATATTTGATACCCATAAAAATGAAATACGAAGTTCCACAGAGATAAGGTTAAAACTACTGCTGGTTAGAAAGAAAATGTATTTTCATATGGGATAGTTTGGCACAGGGAAAATTTCTGCCGCTTGTTTCGCTGCTATCGCTAAAAGACCAGAAACATTCGAAACTGTAGTAAATTTAATTTAAATAGGCTTGGAAATTACAGAAGTCATTTAACTTAAATTTTTAAAGTGAAATTAACCACATTTTGAATTTTAAATTACGAACTTTATATAATTTTATATTCAGGATAGCTCTGTGATTGGTCTGTTTTCGCCAATTACCGATACCAGTGCTCAACCGGCAGAAATTTCCCCTGTGCCAAACTTTTAACATTGATCTTTCTAGCCTGTATTGGAATTAACCTTAGCCATGGTTTCAATATCTCACAAAATGGATGATTTCCGTTCTCACCATGCCAAAACATAGATATGTCCGGTATTGTAATGTAAGGTATTCGCCTGAAGGCACCCCTACCTGCGTTTGAAACACGTTGCCGCATCATGTTCTTGACGAAACACATGGCCACGTTAGGTAATTTTCATCACTATTGGTGCAAGAAACTCAAAACTTTTCTAGCGGAATATTTTTTTTTAACGTCGGTACTGAGAACAGTCAATTAATTTTTATTTTAGAAGATTTATTTACGACCCTGGTATTAGACTTAGTAAGGGATGGCTTACAAATGATTTAAATTTAAGTAAACGTCATAAACATTCATGTTCGGGCTGGGATTCGAATACAGGACTTCTTGCACCGTTGGCCGGCCTGATACCGACAACGCTATGGAGGCCGACATAGCAGTGAAACTTTATACAATTCGCCTGAGACGTTTTGCAAAGATGCACTGTTCGTTCGCAAAACTAAATATTTTGTTGATTTTGGCTTATTTACATAACAGATTTGGTGATAATTTGGGTGCAAAATTTAAAAAAAAATAGGAGGTTTGTTGCTACCAAAATAATTGATACAAAATATGATACTTTTGTGACAAAACCATGTAGGGTAGAGGTTCTTAAATTTGAAAATGAGGTCGTTTTAAAAATATTTTCAAAAACATTGTTAAACTACCCGACATGTCCTTAAGGCATTTTACATTTGTATATGTATGAGAAAGAACACACACTTCAAAATGTCACTATAAATTGAAACGATCAAAATTATTTTCGGAGACCACATTCCTGTAACAAATAGACAAAAACATAGTTTGGGCTTTACACAAAATTTCCACCAAAAATAAAACAATATGATTACCGCTTAAAGTTCCATGTGGACAATGAATAGTAATAATGTGGTACAGTACGCCAGTTTAGTAGCTTGTGCTTAGGATTGGTTCTGCATTTCATACGCCGGACTGCGGCACCCTTAGCACTTAATAGATATTGTGCCACACACACAAAATCAACCAACTAGGGAGAATCAGCGGTGCCAGCAGGCATCCGACACTGGAGGCATATATTGATCGCTTCCCGTCTTTATTTTCTTCCTCTCTCTCTCTCTGTCTCTCTCTCTCTGCCTCTGTCTCTCTGGCTATATATGTATATGTGTACACCATATTTTATATAGAGGCTCTAAATTACAATGATAACAACATATTTCCTGAAAGATAATTAGGCATTTTACACAAGTTAACGTGTTAAAATTTACTCAGGCTATAAAAATGTGTTGATATGAATTCGTTACGTAAGGATTTTCGTTGATTCTAATTTCGTTACATTTTCTTAGGCTACATTGTAGTGCGTTAAACGATTTTCTGATAAGTTTTCAAGTATTCGGAACAAGTAACTCAAAATATTGACTATTGTTGGAGCACAGTAATTGTTTGAGTGTCTGAACTTTGATTTCCCAAAAAGTCTTTAAGCTTCATCATCCAATTTGGCTACATTTCTGCAATCCAGCAACTGTTCCATGGATGTAAAATAACTCATTTGTTGTTTGCGTGCTGATAAATTATCTAATAGAGACTGCGAAAGTTTTTGTTTTTCCAAAGACTTTCTTGAATGTGAACGTTAGTAAATAAAATTTTATACGAATGAATTATTATAACCCTTTTGAAGCAGAGTATTATGATTACCAACAAGAGCCACGCCTGGAGGACGGGCTAGCGACGACGGCAGTGCAATCAGGTCAGTGGTTGCACAAGACAAGGGCCTCAGCGATTCTCTCCACCTGCACTGAAGTGTGACAATATAGTGCAATGTATCGGGGGAATCAGGGTCGATCTCCTTCAAGCTTTCCAGCAGTCACCAGCTCACCAGGATGGTCCTGGGTCGAGACCCACGACGTGCCGCCGTCCGTCGATAGCCGACACAATCATCATCAGCCTCCGGCACATCATGTTACGGTGAGGTCTAATGTGTCCAAAGGGTCACCCATCATAGAGTAGAACATACACGTAATTAACTTAAAGAGCTGCTCCCTCCTAACAAAAATATGTAGTATAACCTTGTAGCAGTTTGTAATCTACACTATGTAGAATCAAGCCACCGTAATTCGATTAACATATTTCATTTAACCATTACTCTCACTCTTAACTTTACCACTTAACTAGTTTCAGTATAAAGTTCCTACCTCTGGCTACAGCCACCAAACCACTTTAAATCATGTGTAAAAATTATTCAAAATCGTGTTTCACAGCATTGGTGGAGGTGCATTAAGTATTCTAACACTTTTAAAATGTTTCCGGCCTTTTATGTTTGAACTTTTTGTAAATTAACTCTTTTCAACACCTATTCAATGAACTGTAACTTTCAGCAAGTGTATCATTTATATTGCTATTTTTAGCTAAATAAACATAAAATCAAAGCATAAAACGTATTGTCTAAAATTAAGTAAACATTAAGTACTTCTCATCTTAGTAAACTTGTGTGTAATATTTCGCCTTCTACGATGTTTGCTACACGAGTCCAAATCTCTCAGTAACACAGTTTCTGCTGGAGTAAACTTAGATTATCTCTTGTCTTATTTCATATTTTTTATTCAAATATTTTTAGCGATAGTATTACATTACCTTTCGTGCAATAATTTTCTGGCCGTATTATAATCTATATAAAAAATCTTGCAATAATAGTGGTTCCTTGCGTAAACTGGTTTCCGATTCCATATAATGCATAGTCGTCTTAAGAATAGGAGAACCAGCAGACCAAAATGGCGAATGGTTTCTACGGGTTAAATTGTTAATTTTTAAAGCGATTCGAGCAAGTAAAGTATCAGAACCGAACAGACGCATTGGAAACATAAGCCAAATATACATTTTTAGTAATTTGTTACTTAAAGTCTACTCTGATTTCTTTGCAGGGTTGTTTAATTTCAAACGTTAATCTATGGTCTGTTCAATTTTTTTTCGCTCAGGGGATTTAATGATATATTGTTTCGGATAAACATGACTGATTTTCGTCCTATTTATTTACGTAACAACTTCAATTTAATTTCTTTCTGAAAGTCTTCCTTACGGTGCATTATAGGTAAACAATTATTGCACACTTACGTATACAGCGTGTTTGTTATGTTTATACACTGACTGCTCTTTTTGTTATCAAAATTATACTTTCAAAATATAACTTTTAAAATAAGTAATTCATATTCAACAGGCCTTTTATATTATTACATTAATTACCATTACTATCTACTGTGGCAGTTTGCATATCAGCATCGACCAACAACCTCTGCTAATGTGTTCAGCGTTAAGGCACCTGCTATGGAGATAATTTGGGAAGACGCCACACACGTAGAAATGAACATCAGCATTGTGTTTTACGACTGAGTTCCCATAGCGCCAAGGTGAACACCGTATCCCGTAGAATGGCATTTTCACAACTTCGGAACAGGCGTAATCGCCCCATCTCGTGCGAGACGAAGTGTTACCAACCTTGTTCCACGGCGTCATTAATGAAAGGTGCCCAATTTTAGCTTCATTAGCGAGCGTGTTTGCACATCCAATTAGCACTTAAATGACTCGAGTGTCTCGCGACGTAATTAGCACCTTAACGATGCTGGAGGACCGTCTCTCCACTGGCCCCGCCTCGGAGATGAACTGCGCAAGGTTTTAATATGCTTTATGTGTGGCCTCTTAAAACTAATACCGTCACCTGGCAGTTCAAAGGAAATTTCTCCTTTCTTTTGTCTTACACGTTCTACAACTTTATGTTCGTATGAACCCCTAGTATTTTTTTTTTTCATTTAAGACATATATTCCTGCCACATTTTAATGCAAAAATGTTAACGTAATTATGAAAGTGTATATAATGTATCGTTCTCAACAGTTGATGCCTCAGGTCATAACAAATAATTTTCGACAAGACAATATTCAAAGGTGCTCACTTTTATCGCGAACCATGTACATAGTTTACACACAGTAGTCTGAGTCACGAAACAACGCTTGACAATAAACAAAAAAAAATTCTGAAAATTAGTTCCAGAGAATTCGTTAGTACGGTATTACTAGTTTCTACTTGCCCAAGACTTGTAAACTCAGTATATATCATGCCATTTCGCTTGTGAACAAGTGCCATAGCTTATTAAATTTTATATGAAAGCTTTAATACATTTACAATAGAAGTCAGTCAGAGCAGGATCCGGAATAAATAACGAAAAATGTTTACAGAATCATCATATTTTTTGGCATGTATTGACATTTTTTTGTGGAGTGATAACCTATAAAAAATAAATGGATTTATAAAATAACAGTGTTTACTGTTTGACGTCAAATTATGAACGTGTCACGTTGGATTTCTGAAAACCTCTCTTGTTATTTCTCCTGCCACGACGTGAGACTTGCGTGTTGGAGTTGATGAACGTTTCGCCACGTATTATCAAGTGATTATCACCTTCGTCGCTGATGTTTCTCGAGATGCCCGCAAGCGCAGACGTCTGGATCTGGTTATTCATGAAGAGGAGGTTATTTTACGAGCCACCTGCCTGTAATCAGCAATTTGCGTCAGCACTCTGTTAGAGTAAGGCAAACCAACCTGCCGACGTGAAATTACGCAACTGCTGTCAGGTGCACTTGGGGAAGTGGGTATTGCTAGAAGGCGGAGAAGTGTTGGACCCACTTTTTTTTTTTTAAGTGAAAGCTTTGTCATGATCGTTTTCTGAAAGGTGTTGCAGTTATGGACTTATGTATTGAATTAACGCTAACATGTAGACATACCCTAGGAATGAGAATAGAGAGACCGAGGCCTAATTCTCCTTTAAGTGCGTTGGGGTACGTTAATTCTCTGTACTCTTAAAATGTAAAAATAAAAGAGGATTTACAGAAGGTTATGTATAAATAAGTGTATGAAAGGTACTCATGTTTACTTGGGAAAAAGAAAATTATAATACTACTGCATGCGTGTGTAACTTTCTCAGTTGGGTCATTGTTATGTCAGCCCACACTTGTTGACCTTGAGCCAATCTCAGACCTACACAAAAAGGCTACCATATACAAAGGTAACATTGGCCCTGGCGGATAACTTTGTCCCACTCAAAATTTCAGTTGTTTTGTCATCGAGTGAAGAACATTTCAAATTTTATCTGGCTGGATTAAATGTATTTTTTAAGCTCCAGCCTTTGATTATCTGTATTTTATCTAAATTACTCGAAACTAATATTTTGAGTGGGACGAAGCTATCCGAAAATGGGCCAAAGTAGCCCCAGTTTGCGGTACTTTGTCAGAGTTATAGCTTGCCACACACCGGAGCGCCAGGTAATAATGATGAAGTCGATGACATCAGGGTGTTTACATAGGATTGTAGGGTCCAAACGGCAGATTTTTGAACTTGAGAAATGTTCAGGTTCTGCACTTAAAAATGAGTACAACTACGAGAAGATGACAGCGTTATAATTAACTAGCCAATAAAAAACCTCTGTTATAGCTATAATGTGAAAAATAATCGTGGCACAGAACTATTCCATTACTTTTAGGTGGTCGATTGCCCGAGCCGCTGAGACATATTTATGTATCACGGTAAAATTTGTGAGTTGGTAACCATAGGTGGCACTGTGTAGCCACTACATATTATCTGTGATATTTAGTATATTTTAGTATATTTGGGTAATGGTATATTTTTTGCTGTAATCTTAATATACACTTTAATATTTATTATTATTATTATTGGTAATATTAAATTATTCATTCATTTGTATATATTTTTTAAACTGCTGTTAGCCCGTTTCCCGAAATGGTCGCTAGGTGGGAGGACTGAGTCTGACGTCACGGGGATTGGCAAAAAGAAGTCGACAACCAGACGTCAGGCAAGATGGACGTGTATGGAAATGAACCGGACTGAACTGGTGAAAAGCCTTGAAAATACGATGGTCACGGAAATAAATTTTCTTGCAAGCGTTTCAGTATATTTTCAAAATATATGTTGGCAGGCTGTGCCGTTTATGAAGGCGTAATGTGCAAGTTGTGATAGTCGGCGTGCACAAGGGTACTTAGTGTGGTGCTATGTGCAAAATTACGCAGTGTATTTTGGTGTCTGAAGACGAGAGCTTTTAGGTTGCAGAAAGTTCTGGGCAATAAGTGGTATCAGGCAAATATCCACTTTAATATTTTGCAAATCTGCGTAGATCGCGGTGTGCGACGTCGAGGGACGGCCAGCGCCAACACCGGCGAGTCGTATGGGGAAGCAACTGTTACCTACGTCACACAGAAGTTCCGTGGAGAATCAGCTGTTTGTCTTACACAGAGTTACGGGCCCCAACGATTGCGACGAGTGCATGCGAAGATCATAAGGTAGGCGACGACCTATTTATTTATTGGCGACAATCGCGGAAGGAAACGTAAATATAAGATACGTCAGACTTACCACGGCCACGTGAAATTTAAAAGTAATATTTATTACAGACTCTTTTATTTAGATGTTATAATTGAATAGAGCTAACGTATTTCACAGATGTAATGGTAAATTGTATTCTATTTAAAATTTTGGTGCAGTTTTTCTGTAGAGACTTATGCACAAAAAAATATATTTTTAGAATTACAATTTTGTCGCGAAATTAATTAAACTTGTTTTGGTTTGGGATCACGTCAGTAGAAACCTCTTTTAGGTGACGTGCTCAAAAAATAATTTTTTGTGTTAGGGCCTTTTATAGAATTAAGGTGTATTGTAAAGAGTCGCGCCTTCATGGCTACAGGGTCCTTAAGAGCACGTCTAACCGCCGAAGTAGAGAGCAGAGCCTAGGCCGACAGAAGTTTATTCGAAAAGTAGTCAACCTACGTGAGACGTGTCTGCTTATGAATATCATTCAAAGAATGGTACACGCGCGTACAGTCACTTCAGTTCCTCCATTTATCTTTAAAGCTTATTTACCCACAACCAAAAATAGGGGGAAAAAAAGAGTTTTGCGGTCAATTTGAGGTATAAAATTCTTTGTGCATAAAATTTAAAATTTAAACGTGTGTACAATATACCACTATCTCTAATATTGCGTCATAAATTATAGGGTCGACGATGAATTTAACAAGCACGCAAGCTATCGGTAAGCAGATTGCACGTCAGTTCTCCTAGAGGTTAGGGTGAGGCGTGATGCGCGACATGCGTCGACCTTACGTCCCTCCAAGCGGTTACAATATTTAAAAAACCTTACTGTACTCGCGTGTTTTTGAAAGCATGCGATAAAGTGCCTTCAGTTCCAAACGTGGGACTTTCTATACACATGTTTACACACATACACAGGGGTCCAAATTCAGTATTTTAATTTACTGATATACTTGTTTATATACAATACGTGCGTTTTATATATTTAAATGAACTGACTTCACTCTTCACGGGAATCTTAAACAACAATATGACTGAAAACATCGTACGACAGTACATCGGTTTCTGCACAGACACGTTTATATTTCCCACCAAAGAAGAAATCATGATATTGTGCAAATTACATATGAATTACAAAATTATGAAATTTTGCTAATTTTAAGTCTACCGTCAACGGCAAAAATGGGTGTATTCGCTTTAATTTTAAGGTATAAAAATCTTGACGTAGATTCATTTCAAAGGTTTAGGCGTGTATATTACGCATTTATTTTTAATGTTAAGTTTTTAAATAGTAGCATGACTACTGAATGTCTCATGAAATTGTATGTCGGCGAGAAGCCTGCGTGTTAGTTCAGTGACTTGAGCATAGCGACAAGGGAGAGGCGTGATGCGTATGTTGTATCATTCTTACCTCTTGCGTATTTCTAGACCTCGAAGGCACAAAACACGTCCCCCTCCCCTCATCAGTTGGCCTGCTTCATTAAATAATATTTTTATGAGCGTACTTCTGTATACAAATGAGAGAATGCGAAAATGAGTATTTAGTTCCGGTAATGAAAATACTGAGTCAAAATAGTATACAAAAGGGGTGCGAATTCAGTAATAATATTCAACGTCCTCGACTGGCGCATGGACGGCGTTGCAGCGTGTCACGCGTATTCTTCTTTACGTGAAACCGCTTAAGTTATTCATATTATGTTTACCTACGAAAAGAACACACACTTGAAACCATGCTTCTATTTTTTCAATAAACGCCGCACGCTTGTTAGAAACATGACATTCCGGCCTCTCAAAATGGCTAAAAACGGTTTTTTTTTTTTTTTTAGACTTTTGTAACTCCGAAAATATTACCTGAATTTGTATACTGCAAAACGAGAGGCATTCGTTGGTCTTTACTTCATACTATTCAAAAATAAAATATTAAGGGCATAGTAAACAGACTACAACGGAAACCTTGCACGCCAGTTTGGCGCGCTGCGAATAGAGGCGATATGCTTCTCGTCAAGCGTGGGACATTTGTATACTGACACTTTAATATTGCCCACTAAAGAAGAACTCTTGGTATTGCGCTACTTATACAAACAGAGCTGAAGAAGCACGTATATGTAGGAAGTGCCGTTGTTCAAAATTGCGTATATGTGACGACGTGGTCCTAATGTCTCATATGAATTACAAAGTTAATTTTTGTTTGCACGATGGTCCGAAAAAACCTTTATTATTTATAGACTCCCGAGTCTATTTGGGTATGAACCATGCACCCAGGGAGTGGCTAAGATGCTTAATTTACAAGCAACAAATTAAGCTGTGAAATTAGGTAGTTCTACAATTGGAACCGCGATAATTAGTAACTGAAAATATTGTGCTAGCCAATGTACTTTACAAAAATTTTGGAAAGTAATACATATTAAATATCTTATTAATAACAATTATATTATGTTGATCTTGGCCTACCGTAATTAAGGGGTAAAATTTTACATTAAGTATATTAACTTAACATTAAGATTGATACATGTAACAATTTTCATTCAATTGAATTCATCATTATTTATTGGGTAACCAGCTATTTGGTGGATGCATCATTCGCGTAAATATGACCCACTTCCGTGACTTAATGTACATTACTAAATGTCATATCATGTATGTACCTAATTCAATTTATGTACTGTTCACTAACATGCATGCCTTTTCAGAAATATCTGAATATATCTCTTTCACGCCAAGACAAATTAACAACTGAGGTTAAGACAGTTGTTACTTACATAAAGTAGTTTTAACCCTCGACGGAAAACGAGGGATGTATTAAGTTTAACGTACGTGTCAGTGCGTTTGGCTGTGGCATCGTAGCTCTTAAGCGGATGAACAGAATTAGAAATTTTTTTAAGGTGACTTGATCGAGAGTGTTTTAACTATGATTCAAGAAAGTCTGGTAAACCGTTTGATGATCATCAGCTCTATTCTAGTTGTTGCAGGGATGTGAGTAACTTATATTGGTCCGATCGATTAGAAATTTAGTATCCTGTGAGTTTTTTAAACTTAATATATCTTGCATTTAAGAAAATTTTATTTTTCGTATGTAATATTCAGCAGTTTCAGTGTTATTTGTAATTTTACTTGTGCAAATCAATAATTTCCAATGCTGTAGAGTGTTACTTAAAACAAACCACAAAACATTAAGGAATTCATACATAGGACATGTTTGTGACTCAATCTCGAAAACAAGGAAGCGACCATGGTTATGTTGCCATTAAGTTTCTTATTGTAACTACGCACATAGGTAATGTGGTGGATTTTAGGATAAGGTAAGTGAGGACTACCGAGCTGAAGAGCTGCCCCCAAATAATTAAGTTACCAATGTTTGTCCAATCGCAACCGAGGGAGCAGGAAGTTTGTTCTTTGATGATCAAACTATATTTAATGTGTCTTGCTCGTACGTATGTTATTTTATATGCTCTGCAAAAGTAATCAACCACGGGTTAAGTATGGCGGGTATTCTTTACTATTTATACATCACATGGCACCCCGCTTCCCGCCTCACTAGAAAATTGTTTGTAAAGGCATGTACGGGCATGCGGACGGCTGTCTGACCTGCTGTTCTTGTTGTAATAAATTACGCTTTGCGCGATGACCGTATCAAATATTATATAAAATTGGAATCTGTAACATTTTTATTATTATTATTTCCATATACCGATTACAGCACTTTACATAAATACTTTTTATATAATGGAAGACATCACGCTCACATAAGCAAAGCTTGTATGTGAGTGCTACTAGACAAATTACTTTCTATAGTTGCGGTTAATTATGTAATAAAATTGTCATCTGGTATAAATTAATTTGAGAACAAAAATTGAATGCTGCATGAATACAAAAAAAATTAGTTTTGATGGATACAGATTGTATTTAACAATTTGAAAGTAAAGAATGTGAAAATAACTAACTACAGTAAAACTACTACTTGTAGATTAAAGACAACTCATCATCAGTTAAGTTATTTAACCATAGCTCAATGTATATTTATTTGTTTATATTTTAATTTTTTATATTTTCAAGAAGAATTGTTACAATTTTTTAAAACAATGTACGTAATACTGTATGTGTCCTGACTCCAGTTACTAGAGTCTGACATTGAAAAAGGCATTTAAACTGTTTTAGAGGCCTTAGTACGGCTTGCGTGTTGTTATGAAAGTACAACTCTAGCTGTTCTTTGAAACGCAACTTCTTTATCACACCTTTAAAAAAATATTTAAATCATGACATTTTGTGAAAAGAAAAATGCGTAAATCGTATAAAAGATAAAAAAGCAAATGCAATGAAAAATATCTCTGCTACCTATTCAAACTTTATCGTACAGTAAGCTTATTATTTTTAATTCGTCGATTTTTCACATACCTATTAATCACACGATTCTATGATAAATTTGACTGTCATTTTCTATAGCAGGGATTATCACTCTGTGATTAGAAACATCTTTAATAACTATCTCACTAGAGAAAACATCAAAGAAAAGATCCGTTAAAATTTAGTTCAGTTTTTACCGACGTCACTTCGTTTATGTTATGTTTTGATTCTTCCCCAATGGCCAATTATCATCTGCGAGCGTGGTTTCTGATTAAGTCATTTACGCAACTAAAAAGAAAAAGTTTTTTAATGGGAGGTAACCAGTTTTCTCGAAATATTCTCAACAGCTATTTTACTTTACTTAATTTGTACGTATGAATCTAGTTTATTCCGCCTCTAGTTTATTCCTCCTGAAGGAACTGGTTACGTAATAGTAGCTTTCTTAAGCGCTCGGTACTATTTAGCTACTCGATACGCTCGATATGTAGCTAAGATAAGTCTCTGTTTACAAGTGTTTCTCTTGAATCCCCTACGATTGTATATATTTTATAATTATCCGTGTTTAAAGCTTAAAAGTGCTATTTAATCATCTGTGAGTGCATGTTCGTAGTTTGCTTAAAAATGCCTAAACAAAGTAGTGTTTATTCTTGACTTGCAATTTACAGGTTAGAAATGTAGGTTTTCAGAATTACGTTGTTATACAATATTTTTATTAATTTTGTTAATAAAGCGCCTTTTAACGCTGCTGTGCAAAATAAATATTCTGTAGACGTTTTAAGCCCCAGCATGAACGTTAAAATGGTTATTGGAACATTTAAACAAACTGTGCTCATTATTATTCGGGAAGACAAAAAATGTCAAGACTTGCCATTCGTAACTTCCATGAACTAACATCAATAATCGGCAAACATTTTGTAATTAATTAAACACATTGTGTTACTTTAATATTTAAAAAAAACTATTTACTTTGTCTGATACAGTACCAGCGCATACAAGCATGGCGGCCGTATTGAATAAATAGTTATACATTACCTAACACTCATTACAACGTATGATACGTTGTAATGCATACCTCGCTGTTTACCACACGGATTTGCCTATCGAAATATCTGAGGTTAGTTTCCTAACATCATATATATATACATACGTTCTTCCCAGGTTCCAATTTTTTAAGTGTGAATGAGTCACGTTAAGTTGTTAGTAATAAATAAAAAAGAAGTATGTCCGTCATTAAATTTTAGTATAATCTTTTGTTAGAATTTTGAAAGACAAAATTATATATTTATACAAATATGTAGGTCTGTTCCTTATAATGTCTTGATAGTGGAAAACATTATAACGGCACTGTAAAAAATATGTATTTTTGTAGGTTTGGGATTTTTATCAAAGTTAAATATCTTTACTTTTAAATGACTCTTGTAATTTTCATGACACAGCAATATTGTAAAAATTAATATTTTGGCGTACTATTACACATCAGCTAAAGAATTGTTATATCTTCAATATAATGTGACATTGAATATTGGTCAAAATTTTCGGTAAATATTAAGCAACAAAAATTGATGAAATTCAAAGCTTTTGAGTAAATAACTGTCTATAAAAAACGGCTGTGCAAATTCAACTAACTTCAAGCACTTCCTCTTTGTTAACATTTATAATAACCTTACGATTAAAATCTGAGGTTGAAAATTATAAACAAAGGCATGTCTTTACTTGACGATAAATTCAACGAGTTTGTATGGATAGTTTCCTTTAAAGACGCAACAGTGATCACGTATACATTGTATCAAAAGTCCCGTTCAATCATTTGTAACAATTTTGTGGTTTCAATTTTAACTATGCCAACAATTAAAAATCACACCAGTTGTATACCTATTTCTACGGCACACTACTGAAACAATACACTTTCAAAACAAAAAATAATTCTCAAGAACATTAATTTTAAACGTTTCAAAACCATTATTTATATGGAATAACAAAATTATTCTTCAATTACAATATTTCCCTCTCTTGCTCGCACTCTCTATCACACTATCTACCTCTCTCTTTCCCACTCATTAATTCGAACGATTTGCCCATACGTAAAATCATTGCTTAATTACTTTATTTGCGCATTATGCTAAAAAAAAGCATAAAATGTCTTAGTTTAAACATTTTAACTAAATCAAATTTCTTCGAATGTCTGTTAAAATGCATAACATTGAATTCACTTTATTTCATTTCTCTGCGTATTTCTTAACTGGCAGTCATTTCGCTTATTTCTGAAAACATCACACCATAGTTTTCAAAAGTATCATAAGTGTAAAAAAATAGAAATCAAAACTTAAGGAAGGTTAAATAGATTATATCTAATGCATTCTATCCCATATACCAAGGCGTAAAATATATTAAAAATTTTTTCTGGAAAATATGAGCAAAAATTTTCGGTTACCCATTTTTCAACTGAATTATAAAATAATGTATAAAATGAGCAGATGAAGAAATAGTCACGCTGACATATTCAAATGGTTCCACAAATTACGGTATACTCGTAACACAGGCTTACACCAACGGGACCACACATCAAAACGAAAATATATAACGTACGCAGACGGTTACATGAGCATAAAATATTTTACTAAATAATTTGAGGAAATTCAGCCTCAAGGCCATGCTGGATGGTACTCATAGAGCACACTGTGTGTTACAGAGGTGCTGAAAGCATATTTCACTTTCAAAGGGTTGTTAACAAATTCCAGTCCCTCATAACATGTGTGCAGGTAATTTACTCTGACTGTATCTCAAACAAATATAAAAAAAATGTTACAACAGTAAATAAAAAATCTGACTTCAACAGCAAAAAATATTCATCGTTATTTTAATTTCCTACGTGTTTATTTTAGCTGGTAATGTATGCCACTTTGGATAAATGTATAAAAATAATTCATATATTGTGCTATGAAGCTTTTTTCTGCACGGCCCATTGTCTTTTTAAGACTATGGTATTTAACTAAATATTCTAAATTTGATTTTGTAAAAGATATTGTCCCTTATTATAATGTCTACTTGCGAAGCTCAAACAAAAATCTTGACTATCTTTGTTTTAATTTTATGAGTGTATATATTTGATAAGTATATTAGCACGAAATTACATTTCAAACAGTGCAACACGTCATTATTCACCAAAATTTGTGATCTGTATCCTCTTGGTACGATGGTTCAGCCTTGACGTTTTCTGCATGGTTTCCCTCTTTTCTAGTTAGGCATTTAAGAAAAACTACTTTTTTTAAAAACCAACATTGACTCATAGCCTCAGGAAATGTTCATTAGTTTCTATAGCTTTTGCGTTTTTTTTTTTTTTTTTTTTTTTTTTTTTTAAGATTAAACGGAAGCAGATATCAAAAAATCCTCCGGCAGTTTGGTTTGAAATGGTTTTTGTCATGATATCTAATGTATTCACAGCGAGAAGCTATACGGTTTCAACAAAAGAGATAATTAACCAAAACTTTGTTAGTTACACTATTAGCTAAAACCGTACTATTTACTGTTATGAAAAAAATCAACCAACATGGAGAAGAAGATTTTTAACAAAACTGCCAGACAGATTGTTTATATCTGCTCTCGTTTAGGCATAAAAAATAATGTCGCTAAAAAGTTGAAACTTGAGAGCATGACCTTAACATGGCACTAAGCCTCCTTATATTTAAATTTGTAACTTAGACGTTTGAGACTCATTTACAGCATATCTTCTTTAAACGTGAAATATGGAACGCGGCAGACTGAGTTAGGAAATACTGTATTCCGGAATAAGAGTGAGCATGCACTCTATGGGGATTGTTGGAGACACTTGAAATGGGATTGCGTTACGGAGGATTTGTGTATTTCGCTCTATTTATATTCCACGCAGGGGGCCCCTAATCAAAAGAAATGGCTCGGTTCTGTATATATTTCTGCTCTTGACTGTCTTCGAGAAGATTTTTTTATATTTTTTTATATCTTTCCCTTCTGCCATTTGCCCCTTCCTCCGCTACGCGCCGTAGGCTCGGCGCAGAAATCTTGCGAGAAGAAGACGGGCTGAAGAGGGAACGCCGGAACTTGGGAACGTCGTCAGAAACATGAAAAGGAAGTTGAAATAGTAGTTTGCAGTGGGCCCTCCGGGGAGCGTAAGGGTTGTGTCCTCGAGATGTGTGGGCTCGGCTCGAGGCGGGGGAGTGAATATGTCGGACGAGAAGAGAGGCGTAGGATTTCCTGCGTCACACAATCCGTCCTCGTGCGTGGAGTTCAAGTGGTGAAAAATGTTATGGGAAAGACGTAAGCCGACGCCTGTAGACTTAGTCCTAATAAAATACTAAACGTCCATGCCCCGGTCCCGTTTCGCCCGCCCCTTCGTTTCAGTGCTGCTTCGTACTCACCTCATTTTACCCCTCATCAGCGCTGAAGACCTCGGTGGGTTGCGTTGGTGTATGTGAGGCACAAAACCGATGGAGCGTTAAGAGTGACGTCGGTCGGCGTATGTAATGCATTATCGCCTCTACACGCAAACCCAGCAACTGACGCGCAGAACCTTACTATTATTCATTTTCCTATGGGACTTAAAGCGATGACCGTATTATTTTATTTGTGATACTTGTGGTTCAAATTCCAGGGCTTGTTTCTATTATTGTATTTTTTAGAATCCGGTTGGAATTTTCCAAAATACGGCAGTTTAAAAAAAATTTTTTTAGCCATTTAGAGAGTCTTGAAAATCGTGTTTACAATAAGCGATCCTAATTTTTAAACTGATAGAAACATTGTATGAAATGTTTTTTATAGATGTACAAACATAAAGCGGTTTGAGATGTTTCTTCCAAATATGATTACTTGTAACTCGCTGAAATTGGATTCAAGCGCAGGTAGATAGGAACATTAAGCGCTGACCAAAATCTCTCTCACTCACCATATGTCCCGGATGTAATATTCCGCGATTGTGGCGAGGAGACGGGACAGAGATAATCAGGGTCAGGCTGCCATCAAGTATTTTCGTAGTAGTTTTCTTCCCCTATGTTACTTCAAGCGGTTTCCTTACTACTGTATTTGTGGACTATACGCAGTGGCAGAAAACGCATGCTTATAGTTTAGTTTTTTACAAACCCTGGTATTATAATTGATGTTACAGTTATCGAAATAAAGCTGTTCGTAGCCATTTTGAGTGGCACCAAATCCATGCTTGTAATAAGCATACCTATGTTTTTTTTTAATTTAAAGATTAGTTTTAAACTTGTGTTCGTTTCGTAAGCAAGCGTTAAAGGAAAAAATTCAGCGGTTTCAAGCTAAAATGAATATGCTTGACACGCTACGACACCTTTCCTGTCACACCATGTCCATAGGCCTCTTAATATTGTATTCAGTGGTATACGTTTACAGGCGGTTTTTTTAGGCAATCTGCTGGTGTTAGGTATGTTTGTTTAGTCGTAATGATCAGCATTTCAGGGTCTCATAACTTACATAACGTTTGAAAATTTTACTTGGATAACTGGTTGAACTCCTTTAGCTGAATTATTGTCCCTTCTGCAGTAACATTGTGGCTAAATGTAACTATTGGGAGCGCAGAGAACATATTTCTTATTACAGCAGTTCTTAAGGCAACGTTTTGCTATTTACAACGTTTTTCCTTTTACAAATATTATAGTATAGATTCTGAAAAGGAGTTCACGTCGTAGAACGATCACAAAGTTCTTCTAAAAAAATTTATTTAGTCCATTCTTATTTTTCAAAACAAAATACATGTACAATTTTGGCTAGTCACCGACTTAAAAAAAATTAATTTAATTTTGTTAAATGGCTGAAATTTAAAATTTATTTGCTGTAAATAATACGTATTCTGTACATATTAGCCACAATTGTGAACAAATCTATGTCACCGTTTTACCACACCTGCTCTCTTTTAAAATTTAAAAGTTATATGCAATAAACACCGTAAATACGGATTTGTGGCCTTGAATGTTATTGGTGTTGGGGTATTTTGCTGGCCAATGAAATTTTAAGTTAAAATAAGATTTTTACGAACATTTTGATTATGTGATAAGTTTCTGATCAGCGTCACAGTAGATGTGGCTAGTTAATACTACGACACGTTTCATTGATGAGATGATTATAAGATATAAATACTTCCTTAAAATATACTTGCTATAGTTTCTTCCAAGTAGTATCACACAGTACCGACAATAAAACGTTTTTTATCAGCATTCTAACACATGTAAAAAAATTACAGAACATATTCCGCTCATTGTTACGCTACTATTTAAATTACTGAATTATGGTGATGATACGTGACATTTTATTTCGCCCCTGTATAAACAGGTGCATGTCATCCGACGGTAGTCACACGAAAGTACCGTGTCGATTTATTTGCTGTTCGAGTACATCGCACAGCTGGGTAAATGCCATTCTGTTGGATTTTGCGGGGAACGATGGGCGAAGTTTTCACGGGGAATTGAGTAAGAGGTACATGCTATTCCCTTACATCAAGTGCTAAAATGATAGATTATTAACGCTACGACGAGCTTGATATCACATTATGACACAAATATTCGGTCGTGCCATCCTGATTTACAAATAAAATTCACACTGTAAGATGTCCCGACATTTACAATTCGACGAATGTTTCGTGACAATCGGCAAAACCTGTACTGACCAGTTTCGTGCTGTATTTTAGCTATTGAGGACAAATGAATGCTGTACACGTATAAAACAACAGTTGAATTTAGAGTTAACAAAATGGTATATTTTATCCACACAGCGTTAGTTCGGATTTGTAAACGGACGTGAACAAATACCATATAAATCATGAAAATTCAGCTTTATTTTAATTTACACTTCTTAAAAATTTTATTTGCAGATTTTTTCTGCAACACAATACACAACAGTTAATTCTGTTTGTGTTAAGAGTCTACGGTTATGTAAAATTTAGCATTGTAATAAATTCTGCGTTAACTTTGATTGTCTGCTACCTCGTTTTGTATTTCAAAATAATGTTGCCTAGCTCATCCGACAACATCGCAGGCAGAAATAGAATATACTTATGTCATGGTGTTGGACGTTTGCATTATTGTCGATGAGGCAATGCTTACGATTTGCTTATGAAAAATGTTCGTCGTTGTTGGGGATACACAAAGAACTGCCGTGGCATTACAAAACCACCTTGAGAGTTGTGGCAGCATTTCGAAAGATAAGTTAAGTTAATGCATTCAGTTAAGTTACAGACCCAATCCGTTAAGAACGTAAAATTCTCAGACTCCAGATAAAACGTAGGCATATTGAAATATTATTTTAACATGAGAATCAAGAAACGTAGATCTGTATTCGATCTACGTAACACTCCGTGCAGTCTGTTTTTGTGAAAAGTAATTTCGCATTTGTAGACACTTTGGATATATATTAAGCACAATATGACTGCAAACGTGTTTAAATGTAGAACCATTAAAATATACTATGTTAAGTTAACTTCTTTATAATATATCTAAAAGTTGTACCAGTCCCACAAAATTTTATGAACGATTCGCTGGTTTAGTTATATTTGAAGACAACGTACGTTTTACTCACATCGAAGCTTATTAATTATGCATTGCCAAAGAACATAAGAACTTTAGTTTTAATCAGACGCTGTTACCTAAACTGCAAATGAGTACTATAATAAACTACAGCATGTTTCTTGAAAACAAGTAAAGTGTTTCCATAAATATGGCAAAAAAAGTTGACACCGCGAAACATTATTGTCGTTCATCAAAGTTGTAAAAAATATTAAAATACTAAAGATTTCATAAGGTCGTAACTTGAAATACTATTTACTTAAGGGAAAAAATTTTTGAATTTGAGTCTATCGGTTGAGACGCTTTGGACATCTCGTGTGGAACCTTCACCCGCCTTCCTAGACGCAAGCTTTAAAATCACGTAAATACGCAAGAATCACCAACATTTTAACTGTCGCGAATTTCAAACAGTCGGGCAGAAGATTTAACATGTTGACATGGACGAAGCTCCCTACATTTCAATCCCTGGTAATCGGTAATTGCAATTCAGTATCGTAGGCCAACATAGTTCACGGCTCATATCTATCTGGCAGAGCAGCGGAGTGATGAAGATAATACCGCACTTTGAAATCTAGCGACTTTTGCAGCTATACGCAAGCATCATTTAGAAACTTTTAAATTTTTTAATATTGATGAAAATTTTAAATGTGCATTTAACCCCTCCTCAGTGTTGTGAGTGTGTACAGGAGAAATTGCTAGGACACACGTAGCTTTATAAACCCACGCAGAGTCATATAGTGCTTACAACTCATACACTATTGTTTTAATGGTCTATGATTACAGCCCACTATTTTTGGTGGAAAGAATTCTGTAACAATTTATTTCAATACCTTACGTACACATATGCAGCTGTGCTTCATGGTTATTGGTCAAATGTATTATTGCACAGGCGTGGCGCATTGCATTTGACCGTGCCAACAGGAACAAGGTTACTGCGACACCACACGTCTGTGATTTGCGGGTAGAATCCTGAGACGCTGAGAGTTGATCCAATCACAGACCATCAAGCAGAGCTGCATGTGTGCACATAAGGCATTGATACAAATAGTTACAGAATTATTTTCACCAAAAATCGGAGGATTTATCTATAATAAAGTAAAAATAGAGGTTGCCTTAAAAAAACACGTCTGGATTTAAAGGTAACAAAAATGGTAGCGATTTTCAAATTCAAATGTAATGATTTTGTACAAATACTGTAAGAAGGATTAGTAATTGTAAGAGACACACTGCCGCTTAAATAGGCTAAACAGTAAATTTAACGTTATGTTTCATAAGGGACCAGAATGTATGAAGCTGCTGAGCAATCAAGCATTTCAACTAATTGTCCAAAACCTATTCAATCGGTTAAAAACTTATTACCGAGAATGGATTCTCTTTACAATTGGAGATAAAATTTAACGCTAATCGGGAGATGACAGTTATTAGCGGTTACTAATGTAGTATATTGCTGCAATACCAAGTATATGGTAATACGATCACAAAACTTTTTTTATGGCAAGTACTTAATGCAACCATCCACAGCTGAGAATAATACATGTATTCTCGAGCAGCTTCCACGTATAGTCGGTGGCAATATAAACTTTGCCCCTCTCATTGTGGTGCGCACGGGCGGCCAGTAAATATTCGGTTAACTGCCGCGCAGCCGAGTTGCCTGCGTGAGTAGTTGGGAAGGGGGTAGTGTGGAGGTCGGAGAGCTGGCAAACAAGATTTGTTTGTGGTGGGAGAAAAGGGAAAGTTTGGCGTGCGCACACACGGACTTCCAGCCTGGGCAGGGGAGGGGTGGTCTGCTTGTTTGCTCAGCGCAGTTCTAGCTCGCTAGTTGCTCGAGCTGAATCACTTATCCAGTCACTCGTTGTTTAGCTTACAGCCCGTCGTTGTCCGCGCACTTGTTGGCTGAGAGGTGTGTGTTCCGCAATGTAGGTTCCGCACGGATGATGCTTGTAGAGAAAAAAAAAATCCTACTTTTGCTTTAAAGAATTTTTATACTAATGTCAATACATTTATCAAGTTAGGTGATATAAAAATGCCACTGGTGATTCCAGTGGTCTAAATTTTCCAAATACCCTTAGGTTACTAAGAGGATCATTTTATGAGAAGTTTATTACGTTGTGAAACTAAATAACTTTTGAAGACCTGTCACGTTTTACAAAAAATATGGAAACTGAATGCCGAAAACTTTTTTATGTGTCACATCAGGAAATCGTAAATTGTACAAAAATCAAGTTGTACATGCAAAAAATTATTTATAAGTACACGAAAATGTTTGTAAATATACAGCCATATTTATATAGTTCCAAGCGTTAGCTGTAAAGTTTACAATATGTTTGTAAATATACAATAAGTATGTATAGAAACAAGTATAATTTTTTTTGTAAAAGTACAAAAAAAATTACTCTGTACAGTCCACGCGCCAGCCTTGAGTACCTCGCTGATGAGATTTTCCTCCGCTCAATCATAAAGCAAAGTCTGTTGCATGAAAAGTTTTATCCCTCATTGGTAACATATTTAGCTCGGGCGCGTTCACTTTAGGCGGTTCGGGATAAAGTGAGAACTTCTGAAACCGTATTTCCTTTCTTCCTTTCCGACTTTGTACAGTTTCGAACTACTTTTTAATGTAAACAATGCAACCTTAGAAACATTCGAAGCATATGTATTGAATTAAACTGAAACGTTACCGTCTGAGGTCGTAATAAACATATTATAGACAACGTGGTCTTCAAAAGTGCTCATTTTATCGCGAACTGCCTATACTACGGACTAGCAGCGTCTATGTCGTTTAGGTGAAACATGGTTTAACCGCCAGGAACTAAGAAATGGAGCGCGGACAATGCCACATTTCGCTGCGGCCGCAGAAGGGCTGCGTACATAGTGATTGATTTTGTTGATGACAGCTCATTAAAATGTGTGTCAAAAAATTTGTTTTCAATTATTCCGGTAAAGTGACTCATAGTGAGAGCAAAGCTATCTTGAAATTCAACCACAAAACATTTTTTTTTATAAATAAAAAAGGTAAAACCATTTAATATAAACTAACAACATTCTGAGAGGTGTCAAAACAATTGGAGATAAAACTGTTTTTATTTTGTTTAAAGATATGAAATTGTTCATACGGTTTTCAAGGTATCGATACGCCCGTTGTTCATTTTACGGACAACTAGGAAATTATTATTTTTTTACATATTCTTCACCACATGAAATTAATACACTCCGTAGAAGCGCGACTAACACGCACTGCAAGCTGCGGCAATACTTCCAAAAACCTGGCGAGCTTGGTGGAATAGAATAGACGGATGTTAGTTTCCGACGCAGTATTTAATAGTTATTAAATGTATTAATCCGGAATTGTACGTGTGCTCTAGAAATTTCGCCGTCTAACATACACACACAGATTAAGTGGGAATGTATCGGCTACAAAATATTTAAGAATCTTTACAGCATGCGCCTGGAGTGATTTAGGGGGAAGATAACTATGAAACCGAAAGCAAAATGAAAACAGTCGTGAATCTAGTGGTACACCCATAGAAAGCGGAAGTTTGGGAGGGTTTAGACACCCCCCTAAAATTTTTAAAAAGTTTTTGGAATAACAGTTTTTTCTCAGTAAGGTGTTAATACTGTTTTACTTACACTTGTTAGGGAAATTTGACTGTTAATATTTCAAACTATAACGCTGTAAATGCAAAATAATACAACAAAACTTTGTCAAGGAGGGTCCCTGGAGTCCAGGCACTCCCCTCCCCTGAAATTCTTTAAGCCTAGTTTACACTAACCATAACATTGCTAATAACACTTTTTGTCAACAAAGTTATCAACAATGTTGTAAAAATGCCTGAAAATTGTTGAAAACATCATGTAGGCTAATCAACATTATTTCCAAAATGATCTTATTAACTTGTTAGTAACTTTGTCACCAACACTGCTGATAACATTAATTTCCCTAACCATTCTAGGGTAGTCTAGATCACAGGATGTTGGTAACAAATTTCACTAGCAACGATATCCTATTTTTGTCATCAACATTGATAGTAACATCCTTGCATCTTTCTTACAACTTTGGTGCTAACATTGGTGTTTTCGGAAATATTAACAGTGCATATACTATCAACATTGCAATAAAATAGTGTACCATAGCTTAGAATTTTTTGATAACAGTTTCGAAAGTATAATTTTGTAATTAACGTTGTTAATGTAATTTTTTGGCGTAAACTGGGTTTTACAGAAACTGCTTAAAAGTAGAACCACTTTGCACTTCGAAAATCCCAAATTTTCCGGGGGAGAGCCCCTGAACCCCTCGCTATATTCGGGTGGGAGAAATTGGTGTTACTTCATAGCGTTCAGAGGATCAGGACCTCCATCGCACACAAATACAAATTCTAGCTACGGCCCTATCACCCCCGAAACAAATATCCTGGGTGTGCCCCTGAATAAATCGAACATTTATCCTACCAAATATGAAGACTTTATTTACCACCGTTCCGTCAGTTCACTACGTATCAAAACTCTACATCACTCGGTTTAATGAGTACACAGCAATGGCATTGAGAAACGTAAATACACCGAGAAATCACTTCGGCAAAAGACAACGTCCATCCCGTCTCTCGCTTGAGAAAGCTGGGAGCTATCTCACTAGGGTTCGAACCCAGACGCCTATAACCGTTGTGGTATGTGTGTGTGAGCTAACCACTACACCACTGAGGTCGTTAAACCAATTGGCAGTAATTGCAGCATGTCACAGCCAATCATACAAGTTCTCTGCTTCCCACTCAATATATGGCCGAGAGGAAGAGGTCTTTAATTTTTTATGCTAAAGAAGACACAATTTTTAGAGAAATTGTTTTAAATCTTGCGAACAGAAAAGCAAATGTAGTTCCATTGGTCGATTAAAGGGATTTTCGTCAGCATTAAGACAAGTCTTCGCGGTGTCAAAATTCCACCTATGACGCGTGGGAACAGCGTAGCGATAAGAGCCAGTGTCCCACGCTTTACAAGAAGAATATAGCCTCTATTCGCTGCGCGTCAAACTTTCGTACAAGGTTTTCCTTGTACTCTTTTTTCCTGCGGGACTTTAAGCGGGGACCACATTTTATTTTTGAATAGTTTGAAATATAGATAAACGCACGCCTCTCGCTTTGTACTTTAAGAATTCAGATAATATTTTCGGAGTTACAGCAGTCTAAAAGACCGTTTTTTGCCCATTTGAGGGGCCCGAAAATCATGTTTATAACAAATGTGCTCAATGTTTGAAATCATAGAAACATAGTTTCAAGTGCGTGTTCTTTTCGTAGATAAACATAATATGAATAAGTTAAGTGGTTTCGCGTAAAAAAGAATACGCGTGAAAAGCTGTAACGCCGTCCATACGCCAGTCGAAGACTTCTCTAGGTATTCAGCGCTGGTGAGGGATGACAGTATGTGAGTAAGGAGTAGCGTGAGAAAGATACGGCGGGGGAAACGGGAGAAAGACAACCCGTTGGCCAGCGGTGTCTTTCGGCGCCATTCCCTCATGCGAAAAAGCTGATACTGACCCCGCCGAGAATCGAGCCCGAATAGCCTTCGCTGTGGGAGACAAGTGCTCTAGCCATTGCGCCATATGCGGCCACAAAATTTTTTTGACTATTAAATATTTCTCAGTTAACTATTTGCATAGAAATCGCCCTTTATTAGAGGTATGGTGCCACAGAACAACTAAAAAATTCATATGTATTTGCAAGACTAAATATACAAGTTCACTTAACGCTGTAAATTTCTGTCAGTATACTCGTTTGCACTGTCCCCGTTGCTATCATCCGCTTTTGTAGCAATTTACACTCGATTTTGTTCCTTGTTTATTTACCTTTCAATTTAATTTTGTCTTTCTGGATATACCGACAGTACAACTTTTTGCGGATATAAATGCATTTGTGATAGGTATTTGTTTATAATGGCTTATATTAATTTGTATTTGTTTTCCCGTGTCTAGTATGTGTTGTGTTTTTAGCGAATCAGAATTATTCTCTCTCAATAACGTATATACGCAAAATTATTCAGTTTACCATTAAGTGCATTTACTCTGTGGGTTCAGGAGGAGAGGTTGCGGCAAGTATTTGTATTGATATCTGGTGCCAATCTTTGAAAACGTCAAAGTTCGTCTGTGTCGGACAAGCAAGTAGTTTCGAGGAATGAGAGCATGGTTTACGCCATAGAACTGTGAAAGAAAAGTTAGAAAAGTTAAAAAGGATGTAAGCAACAACCAATCATAAAAAAAATATTAGCAAATAAGCAATATCAGCTCCACAATTATACGTGAATTATTATGCCAAATTAAATATTTATATTTGTTATATTTTATGAATGTAAAATGTATTTTACAAGTGTTTTTTATTAAGTTGCAGAAACTGGTACTGAAGTTTAATTTTCCAGAATAATTATTATTTGGTGTATCTAGTATGTTCCTCGCGGAAATTATGATATGTTCCTTGCAGATAGACTGTAGTAAAAACTATTTCTATCCATAGCACTATTATTCATGTCAGTATAATATTAATCTTAAGTAACTTAACTTTCATATATCTTAGTAAAAACTAAATAGAAGTCTCGAGTTTCCCTGAAATTCGACTGGTGACACTGAATGGACCAATTTTTACAAGTCTGGATAGGTGTCAGTTTGCAAAATTTAGTTTAAAAAAATTCGTATTCCTGATATTAAAGCTGTAATTAATCCACATATATCTTTGGTAATTATAGGTCTACTAGGCGTAAATTTTATAATGAAAAAAAAATTAACCGAAATTCTGGTTGTATAACTCAACCAAATGTAATATAAAAAAGCAAATTTTTATTCTCTTCACCACACAAATATTCAAACTGATAACAAAGCTACGTCTTAAATTATGATCCATACAATTCTGTACCACATTACTATAAAGTAAATGCTACGTGTGCATTTGGTGTTACAGATGCTTTGGTGAGTACAGCAGAAATCAGTAGCGTTAAATATGTTAAGAAGCACATTTTACAAGACAAATAAGTACACGTATTACCTTAATAATGTCTCACATTCTAATTTCACCATTTTTTAAAGATAACTGCTAAAATCACCTCGTGGTGTTTGATAAAGGGAAACATTACCACACGATCATTACATTACCCAAAACATATCAACGTTAACAAGCATATAAAAGTCCTTCATTTTATCCCCCTATTTACAGAAACAAACACAACTTTAACATCAAGACTGTTTTGTTACAGGGAAGCAAACCTTAGTTTTTGCTACGATTAAGCGTGCATATCTTATCTAACAATATTCCCGCTGTAAAGAATAACATTAAGTAAACAACTGTGTTAGTAAAGAATTATATATGTAATTTTATTTATGGAATTTCTATCACAGAACCCAAGCAATTTGTCAGATTCTGTGGTGCGAGGAAGCATAGGCAATCGATGCGTAAAAACCCTCGGAATTTTTACTTGTGTTGAAATAAATGTTATTAACGATTCCGAAAATTAGGGTTCCTATAATTTAGCTATCATAGCCATCATAAAAATACGGACTCGTATAATCGTGCGATATAGGATTATTCATGATATACAAACACTAGTAATATCGTTGACAATTCATTTTTGGTCAAGGTGGGAAACTTTACTTGTATATGAGTCGTTGACTGTAAGTAATCAGAATTTTTGAGGAGATAGTAAATATATTTGGCAAGAATTTTTTACTATGCCGGTCCACGTGTCGTAAACAAATTCTACTAGTACACAAACTGTTATCGCAGCTGACACTGATGTATACTTAATTCGTGAATTTTAACCGCTCTATTGGTAGCATTAAATGTTAAGAAGTATATGTGGGCTAACAATACGGTCTGTGTAAAAGAGATGATGCTGATGTGAAGTGGTGTTCTGGTTTTCGTTAAAAACCGACGCTTATTTAATGTGGTGGGAGAAGTAATGCGCGGCGGACACGCGTCTACACATGGTGGTGTAGTGCTTGTACAGCTCGCATCCTACCATTGTGATCAGCGCTCGACTTCAGGTAGGGGATAATTGGACCCCAACTTTCTGTTCGCAGCACGAAACATATGGCACAGAGATTCAAGAAAATAGACGGAAGACGTCACGTACCACCTGCACTACTGGAATGTCAAATGCACTGGTCTGAAGTGATTCCAGAAACGAAAAATTACACTCTTAATACTATATTGTAAAATTAACAAGGATTTTCTTTGCACTTTTACAAATTTTTGCAATAATACAAAGTGTTCCCTAGTAAATAATTTATTTCTAAGTAATAATAATAGTATACATACATATAATCAACATCTCAGAAGAAATTGTACGGGACAGATGTAAATTCAGAACAACAATCTATAATCCCCAATTTGATGACAAACCCAACACCAGATCCACTATAACTTGGACAGAAGAACGTAGGAAGCAGCTCAGCGAGAGGATGATGAGTTTTTGGGAGGAAGAGAAGGCTTACACATCAGCTGAACTGTTTCAATCGAGCTCTTGAGTAGGGCATAACGATGTTATATATATATATATATATATTTATTTATTTATTTATTTATATGTGTAGACACACACACACAATTTGTATTCTACGGAAAACATTTTTCTGGAGGAAAATGAGTATTCATATGACGTACTACCAAATAATTAAAGTTATATTATTGAATATGAAGAAACAGAAACTTCCCACAATACGTAGTTGGATTGGACAACTGGTTTAGTTCGTAGACAAATATTTGAAAGATGTAGGTTGTTTCCTAAGGTATTGTAACACTATTGTAGCCGCGTCACAGTCATTTATCTTCCCAACGTTTCGGAAGACAATGTATCGATGATATTCAATGGTGACAAAGCAGCAGCACGTTACCTTCAGAAGATAACAGTTTACTGCTGATGCTGCTGCTGCACGCTTGCTTGAAGACGGAGGCTGCAACATGTCTTTTTCTGAAACGTCGCGAAGAGAAACGACAGTGACGTGGCTACAACCCAGATGCCGAGATCTCGGACACTTTCCTTGGTATTATTTTACAAAAAATACATCATCATATTATTCACAGAGAATTTCCTGAGCAACTGTTTCTCCAAAGATTTCCTCCGTAAAAGAATAAAATAGAGTGAAGGGACTAGACCGAGGGTCGAACCCGAGAAGAACCGTACGCTATTTCAGATTCCCGACTGGGCTGTTCTCTATTCTCGCGTATGGTAAACTTGGCGGGCACTGTTGTTGGCCGGTGAGGTTCTTTGGGACAACGTCATGTCGCCCATCCTTAATTTTCCCAATACTCCATATTAGACATTTCATATCAGACACCTTACAAATCACATACTTATTTGGAATATTTACATGAGCCTAAAATATCTATAAAATGTTTCAGCTGTACGGCTCATTTGTGGTCAGCACAAGCAAGGAATTATTGGTTACCATTCAAGAATTCCCTTGCAATGATACTGCATGACAAATTACTGGAAGATTCCATTATTAACTACGTCAAGCAATTTATCAAGAATATAACCTATGCTTTGTCGAAGAGAAAATTTTTATAATACAACTACAGAAAATGTTACGGCTCAAATCTGAAAATACAATAAAATACCCTAACAATCCCCCTTAAGGTTTAATTTTGTCGGGCTTGTACGCAATGAAAGGAAAACACGTAAGAAATATACGCATGTGAGTTTCGACATTGTGTCGCCGTTCTCGAACGTAAATGCCTGTAGAGATGAAGATGTCGTAAACAGAAATATCTCTTGTCGAACGTAGACTCCTCCAGGAGCCTACTTCCCGTTGAGAATGCACGACAGAGATTTCGATACTGAGTGACGGCTTTTATTTATGTGGAAGCAATAGGGGGTGCGTATCTCAGGCGAAGGCGGGCTTGTAAATCAGGAGGGAAGTCGGCGGGGAGTCGGAGATTCACCGCTGCTCTGGACGGAACACTCCACGGACGGAGGAGAGGGACTCCATATGCGAAGTGGCCAATATCGGACTGCAGAGTCTCTCGCAGACAACTTCAGAAGAGACCGTACGCGGAGCGGGTGATCGGTCCATGCATGGGTGTTTGCGGGAGAAGGGAGGGTGGCATTTTCGATATTCAAACCGTATATTCGCGAGCTGCCGCTGTCTTTCTGCTCACCCGCTCCTCTCCTTTCCGCTGATGCTTTCTTCCGACATTCCCTTTCGTTCCTGCCCTCCCACGCCCCTTCTCCAGAGCGCGATTCTGCCTGGTCCACGGGGGAAAGTTTTATACTCTCGTGCGTGAAAAATGGTCCCGCGAAGAGAGTGGATCGTCGCTTGGCTGCAAGTGGGTGGTGGAGTTTCCCATACCCCGAACCTCCCTAACTACTAACTCTTGCCTCTTCCCGAACCTGCGTTCCTAGGACGTTTGAGGGCTGGAAGGATTGTGGAAGGAGGAAACCTACAGTGAATTCTTCGCCGCGGAAGAACGGGGAAGAATATGTGTCAGGCAAAGGAGGTCTTGTGGAGTGAATGTTGTAGGTTATACTTCTTTTGAAGACGAGTTCCAAGTAAGGTGACTCACAGTTCCGCGAGAATTTTTTCTTTAGAAGTCCTTTACAACTGTTACGTAAGCTGGTTTACATACCTGCCCCGAACATGTATGCATCTCCTATTTGACTCTTACACTTAAACTGCCATTGTTAAATAATTATCCACAATGACATTGAAAAAACTATCCTGGTACAGTCTACTGCTCAAACATTGAGTATTTTGACAGCTACATATTTTACATGTTTAGAACACATAATGATATTGTTTTTATATATTCTTATAATGAAATAATGATAGCAATTTTTTTCCTAATTTTTATTGCTGATACAACGCGTAAATTTATAAAGGGAGCTTACGAGCTTGAGTACACTTACTGAGAAAGCTAACAATTAAATATATTTATCGCTCGGTAAAAAAAATCTTTTTTCCAACTTTAAAATATTGAGTTATTTTTATTTAACTTTATATTGTAATTAAAAATATCGAGTCCAGCACCAGTGTGAAAATATGTAATTTTAGAGACCATCACAGAAACAAGAGCAGTATACGAAATATAATAAACTTTATTTTAGAAACTAAATAAAATATTTTTGTAAACTTTTTTTTTACTTTCTGAATGAGCTACTGATGATGAAACTATGTTAGAAGCGTAAAGTATCGCGAAAATAAAATGATTCACACCGTTTCACAGCGAACATTGCTAGCAGGACTGTTTGGTAATGCCCTCCTTACTTAGCGAGGTACAAAAACACAAATAACAAAGAACCAACTTTTTCTAATAAACGAAAATACTTTTTAGTTACTGAAATCCTGAAATAAATCAATATATTATTTCCAAAATCTATTTTATCCGTGTCCGCATGATACTACACAATCATAAATCAGTCAATATGTTTAGAAGTTCATCGTTAGATATTTACTTAGGGACAAGACAGATTTACATTATCCATCGTTCATGAAAAATTACGAACTCGGTCACTAACTCTAAAAAGCAAAGATATCGTGGCTGCTTTTATCAAGGTCTATACATTGTTTCATATTATACACCACTTCATGAATCAAAGTATATTTTATGTTTTCCTAACCAAATAAGAAAATCAAGAAAAAACAGAATTTTTAAATATATTAATTACTGAAAATTCTCATATAATTTGTTAATTATTATCTGGTATCCTAATTATAACATTATTCCGCTGCTTTGCGTGAGAAATCTTGTCTTTAAAAACACCAATTAAAATCTTGGAATTCAACACGAGCTGAGACAATGATTTTGACAACTGTTCTAAAAAGCTTTATTTGTAACAAAAAATAAGCCACACATATCCTTTATACAACTCAAGTTATTGAAATAATATACCTACTTATAAGGTTATATGTTTTTCATATGTTTAAAACGTAGAATGAGAATGTATTAATTGCTTTGCAATTAATTATAAGTCAGTAATATTATTTTAACAATATTTACGTTTGACTGTTGCGCAGTTTCAAATAAATACGTTCTTTTCGAAGCAAACATGTTAGTGTTAGAATCGGACTGTATATATGAAGTATTTTACATATAATATCAGATTTGCCTATTCACTAATATTACACTACTTGTAACGTGTAGGTTACTGTTAACAGAGGATCAACAGGATTCCAAGTACTGATGCCACGACCATCACAAATCCCCCTCTATATTCCACAGTTGGGAGCACGAACTCAGGATTAGAAGAGATCTTGGACGTACTCCAAACACAAGCAGGGCGCTCTCCATGGCCGTGTTAGGCAACTCTCAATAGACGACATCAGATTTTTGAAGGCTGGCGGTAAATATCAAGTTTAGCTTCTAATCGCGTACCAGCCAAACTATTGATTTTAGACACATTGATTATTGATGAAAAATGTTTCTAGTGACGTTCTAAGTAGTCCTACGTAAATTTTTTTGTTAGGTTAGGTTTTTTAGGTTAGTTTAGGTTAATTTACATTAGTTTAAGTTAGATTAGGTTAGTTTAAGTTATATTAGGTTAGTTTAAGTTATATTAGGTTAGTTTAAGTTATATTAGGTTAGTTTAAGTTATATTAGGTTAGTTTAAGTTATATTAGGTTAGTTTAAGTTATATTAGGTTAGTTTAAGTTATATTAGGTTAGTTTAAGTTATATTAGGTTAGTTTAGGTTAGATTAAGTTAGGTTAAGTTAGGTAACCTAACCAGACCTAACCTTACATTAGATTAGGTAGTTAGGTTACCTAACTTAAACTAACTTAATCTAACTTAAACTAACCTAATCTAACTTAAACTAATGTAAACTAACCTAACAACATAACCTAAACTAACCTAAAAAACTTAAAATGACAAAATATTTTTTTATTTTTATTTTTACGTAGGACTGCTTAGAATGACAATAGAAACATTTTTCTTCAGTAAATTATATGTCTAAAATCAATAGTTTGGCCGGTACGCGGTGAGTAGCTAAACTTGATATTTACTAAGGCTGGCTATCGACAAGATTGATAAGCTAAAATTCCGTAGTTAGTCATTATTTCCACTATATTAAAATTTTTGTCGCAACCCAAATTAGATAGCAATTTCGTATCAATTCGTGTGTTTAAACTCTTATTTTCTAATTATTTTAAACTTATTAAAGATGAAATGTTTGCAAATTATTTACTACTTGGTTACTCTGGCGATACCAACTGCAGCAGCAAAAACTATTGACTTCACTAAGTATGTTCAGCGACATTTTCTAATATTAGATCAATCGTCTTTATCTTTTAATTTATGGGAACAAATGTAATGTTTAAACCAGCTTCAATGATAACCTTTTTAATCACAATATTTTTCACGATTATGATCGTCTGATAGGTTGTCAACTAAATACCTTGCCAAGCTAAAATTAATTAACTTAAAATGTATTCTGTAGTGGGGGAATATGTACCTATATTATAAGTGTCTATCAGCGAAAGTAAAATCAAGGTAGAACAGGAATCTTGCATGTTAAAATTTAAGTTACAGTTTTCTGAGAATTGGAAAATATCCCGTTTCCACAGCACAGGCAATCAGTTAAATTAATTTCGTTTAAGAGAACCAAGTGGGGGAATCATAATTTTGTATTTGTATGATATAGTGTTAGTTTTGTAGACGTAGCTTGGGAGTAGGTTTTCCTCTTACGAAAAAAAAAAAAAATAGCTCAGACAGTTTTCCCATAATGGCACTTCAAAGTAAAAATTTGCACATTTTTAGTTCATTAAATCCGCAAAACTAGTGAATATAAAATAATTTAAAAAAAATAATCACAAACTACATGTGACAGGCTACTGCTTGACATGTTTTGAAATACATTACAAAATAATTTGAATTTCTAAAAAATTCTATAAAAGAGCAAAAAAAATTAAAATTTTAGAAAGATGTTGGTGGAAAATTATAATCACATGTCGCAGAGTAGTTTATGGCTTACAAATGTTTAAAATGTCCTACTTACACAGTAGCTGTATAATATAAATTAAAACTCTGTGAATATTATCATTTATTACCGTGGAATTACAGACCTTAAAAGCTTGAGACTGTTCCTAGGTATTTAGAGCCAATACTATCCATGCAACTATTCATAATTGATTCCGAAGGAAAAAATTATTGTCACAAACGTAATTGGCGGAACCCACGCAGAATGCAGGAAAGTGGAATTGATAAGATAACGTTCAACAAAAGCGGGTAAACATTTCGTTAGTTTAAAACACCGGTATTGTCAAATAAAAAAGTAGATTTATTTGAAGTCTGAAATTCGAAAAACAGAAACGTTCATTAACTTTTTAACATTAACTGCTGCGTGAAATTTATAAGATTACATTAGCAACGAATATTAATATTTTTCAACCTATCGGCGGAACACAACACAAAATCGTTACATCCTTGTACGTGTTTTTGTTAATATTCACTCGAAAATTAAATTTATTTCAATAACAGTAAAATTTAACTATTTTTCCTGACATTTTAATGGTTCCTAATACCCCCTGAATCCCCCTTCATTCGTACAAACATCTCTCTCTAATCAAAGCACAAATATTTTTCGAATGTTATGATTTGCCTGAACCGTTGTTCAAGTACTTGAGAAATGGTTTAAATTTATATATATAACTGACAAATATTTATAACCCCGCATTAAAAACGCGTATCTTTTTAAAAAATTATGTAAATATTTTACTTTCTTGCATACTTAAAATTACAGGCAAACATTTAATACGTACCATTTCATGAAAATATATTGCCCAGAGTGTTTATATTCAAGCAGAGCTCACCTCTTCAACCATCACGTTTTTACGGCCGAAACATTTTATACGTATTTCCGCTTTGTTTCCTATTCCTGTAAATTGAATAAGGCTCGTGAAAGATATATAAAAATTGCGAGCGACAGAAATGTTATTTGTTTCCGAGGAAAGTTTGGGAACACCGGAAAGTCCCGAGACGGCGAGTGGAAAGGGAAGGCGCCCAGACGACAGGAGGAGTTCCGGCGAAAATATCGGTAACAAATAAGCGGCGATATGAGAACTCGAGCGACGCGGCATATCTCTTCGAGATATCGGAATGTTTCCGTTCAAACGCAAGGCCTCTCCGCACCAAAGTCTTTGCCCCATGCGTCGCTACTCGTTCCCTTAGCTACCGTCCGATATGAATTTTTGTTTTATTTTTTGTTTGTTTTATCATTCCCGTTTGCCAACATTCGCTTCTGTTTGCCAAGTCTGAGAATGATTCACTGTGGAAACAGGGAGGCTAAATATTTTCCTTCGCCGTCCTTAGGTGAAATGTCGAGTCATTACTTACAACCGGTGAGATTCGCTATCGTCGAACAGTTTACACACAAGACCCGCGCAATTATATCTTCGTCCACGTCAGTTGTCTGCACGTTGACGCAAGAGATACCTCTAACTTTCGCGAGAATGATTTGCGCCACTTTGTTTCAAAGCCATACGTACAAATCTGCATCTCTGCTTCGTTGTCAATGGCAATATTTTTACCTCTAAGCGTCTTAGGATACTACCCTCTAATAACAGATGCAAGATTAGGGCCTGGCAGAATTGATATTGTTGGTGGTGGTGCAGGTGGCTGGTGGGCTGTGGTTGGACCAATCACGAAGTGCAGGTGGCAGCTGGTAGATGCTGATGTTAATGCTGGTCACAAATGGTAGTTTCTATTGCAGGTACTGACTGGGTAGTAAACACAAATTTAACTTATGGTCGACGCAGTTTAATAAATTAAAAAATATTACGTAAAGTTTTGTGAATTTAAATTGTGTATGAGATAAGGGAATTGCGGTTTGTAGTTAGTAGTCTAGGAATAGCATTTGGAAACCTAGTACTTACCTGACACAAACAGAAACATAATCCTAATAAATGATATATTGCCTAGCATTTAATACTAAATTGTATGCTAAAATTGTATGCAACCTGTGGTATTCTCCAAGTATTTCAATTATTTTTAAAATAAGTTATATGTCATTTATTTTAGTAAATCGATTTCCAGCTGTGATAGGAGTTTATGAAAATGCACTCGCAGGGTAGGTTATTTCTGTCAAGTGACAAGGTTTTGTCGACTATTAGGATACGCTGTCAATGGTATTCAAGGTTTTAAGATGGCGAGAGTACAAAAAATACTACATATGTTCTACATGACAAATATTTTTCCAATCGCCACGCTGAATACTTTACACTTTTTTTTATAATAAAACCGTATTAGTTCTCGTTGTTGAAAATTCGAACACGGGTAGATTTCGCTCGCGTTAAATCTTGAACACTTCAAACTTACCCTTTCCCTTAATTTGCGCATATTTATCAAGACATCATCTGATTGGTTGCTGCATCGTGATCATGTGATGGTAGTTGTGTCCGACAACCAAGAAGTTGAAGTTCGGTAGCTTTGCCTTGTAACTGCCAACTACCACAACTGCTAGTATTTGGCGACATCACGAAAAGCCGTTCAGCCAATTAGAGCCCGCCAGCCACCTACACTACCACCAACAATACCTATTCTGCCAGGTCCTCTATACTGATTGGCACAACGACGCCTCTGCTAAGACATGCTGTCAATAACCACGAAGAAAATGCAAATGTGAAAACAAGGAGTTAAAATAAGTTGTTAAAAATATCTACGAGAAAATTAAGGGTCCCACTTAGCTGAAGCCACTAGTTGGTCACGAAAAAATATTTGTTTGGTTTTGTGTCATTTCCTTACGTGCTATTCATTATAATTGGCAGCGTATCTTTGTTCAAACACGTATCTCACTTGACTGCACCAATCAGAATAAATTTACCTGTGATTGGCCCGTAGTTCCCGAGGAGACGTGAGAGTATAAACATAACATCATTGACCAGGCAACAGAGTTGCAGATGTCCATATGAGTAATTGAAACCAAATGGTACAAAAATATTCTCGCCACAAACTCGTGTAAGATCTACGCTATAGCGATCTTCACGGAAAATTCTGCACACAAAGTTGAATGCTCGTGTAATAAGTAATTTTTTGCATCAATGACCCTAACTGAAATATCCTTAGATATACAGGAGGCCACGGTGGCCGAATGGTCAGACCACCACCAAGGCGATCCGGGTTCGATTCCCGGCGGAGGTTGGTCCCCGGATTTTCGCATGTGGAAATCGTGCCGGGCGATGCCGTGTGTCGCCGTGTTTTCTCGGGGATCTCTCGTTTCCCCCGCCCTGTCATTCCGGTAATATTCCATACTCACCTCATGTCATCCCTCACCAATGCTAAAGACCACGATGCTCTGACCAGAATTTCTCTCGCTTTCTCTAAGATAAACAGCCAACAGTAGTAAATTCTTGACTCGAAAAGAGATCACGTATGTTGCCCTGTTCAATTTCTAGTGGCATTATATTGTTTTTATTAATGGTTGTTTAGATTTGTAATATTTGGTTACAAAACTTAATATACAAATAAAGCCTTGAAATCAATACCTGTGTCGTCCTGCATTTAAACAATGTTACACTATATTTCGTAAAGGGCTATTTTCAGTTAAATTTTACAGCTAATATAACATTATGCAACGTTGGTAACAGTGGAAGACAAAATTTACAGACCATACGATAGATTACGACCTCTCAGGTTAACTTGGAACCGAAAACGTTGACTGATATTGCATCAAACGTCTACGAAAATTAAAAAGTATGTGCCACCAGAAATGTCAAATTGATATGTAGAGGCTAACGTTGTGATTGTGACAAATCAACTAAGATAATATTTTCAATCAATTGTGTTGTTTGTTGACTACCCAGATTGAAATCAAAGAGTGAATTCAGCTCGTTCATAGTATTCAGCAATATTAGTTACAGTTATTGATAAAAACCGTTTCATGTAATTAAAAATGGTCTAGAGAAAGTACATTACAAAATTAGTTAAGAAATATTTAGTTGATAAGAGATTAAGATTATTTTAGTTATTTATTTTAATCAGTCCTTACATTTCATTACTGTCGGCGTGACACATATTTTAAAGCATAGATTGTAGTAGGTAAGCTGAATATTTTTTAAATTAGATAAATACTACCGCAGATTGTTCCGTGGTTTATTAATATAAAAGCCATGTAAAGAACTGCTCCGTTCACGATATGGGTCAGGCACGAATGAACGTTAAAAATGTCATAAACCTTGCATGTTTTACATCATCTTCACAGAACGTCAGAAAAAATTTTTTGTTCCGTTTCCCAAGAGTTGCAATAAATAAAATTTTTAATCGTCTTTTATAAACCATAACCTAAATTAAAAGCATATTAGCCAGACTAAGAGGCTATAAGATAAAATAAAACCCGTATTTTATATGGAGTAACTTTCAAATTCAAATAAATTTGTAATCAAAATCCTTATCTCTTAGATGCAGGAAATAAACTTATAAAAATGTTTGCGCATTGTTCATTTTAACGATCGCTGATATTTTAACTTGAAAAATAGGGAGCGAAAATTATATTTTCTTAGGTGTTTTCGGAATATTTTCTGCTGTGAGGAAATTAATTAACATAAGAAAATTACATAAACTATTTAACATATGTGTCAGTCAATTTGCGTACCGTTACAAATTGAGATGATATAGTAATTCTAAGCCTCAAGTAAACTAAGCAAACTGCTATCTATCACTGATCGCTTAAAGCTATTAGTGGCTAAAATTAAGGTTATGCCGTTATTAAAAGTAGTCTAGTTAGTTTTTAAAATGTGATCGAGAGAATAGCTTAAAGGATCAGTAGTACTAATGAAAATTTGAGAAATAGTTTTCTTCCTTATAATAAATTAGACATATATGGCTAGCTTTCTCCTATTTTATATTCAAAAATAAAAAATTTCAAGTTTTTATGCTATTTTTTCAAATATCGTGATTAATTTAGTAATCAAACTAATGTCAAAATTATTTGCTTATATTTATGGCGACACATAAACATACGTCCATTTTCCTACAGGCTGTACATGGTAAATAAGCACTTTTCAAGACCCTCTCAAAGACAACAAACCAATAAGAAATTTATTTTTATTGCAATCTCAGACATTAACATTGAAAAGCAGTAAAATTGAGTCATTGTTTTAGAGTAACGTGGCAATGTTTTTACAATTCGAAGGGGTAAAAATTTAAAAAAATAAAGTTAAAATTAATAAATATATATATGTAATACCTTTAAAAATTCTCATTTCACGCTGCCAAACTTCGCTTAATGCTCGGCAGAAGTCACCACGCTAAATTGTATTATTTATCGCTTTCTGGAAATTCTGTGATGAAAAATGTTATACCGGCTACTAGCTTGCAAATTCAATTTATCTTGCGCTACAAAACCGGCAATTAAATTTAGCTGGTGACGTATATTTAGACAACAATCGGTCAAGCAAGTTACGAATACAAAAAATTTGTTTCATTGATCGTGGCCTAATTACACATGAATAGCTAAATTGCAATGGTTGTGCCGTTGCGCAAGGCTTGTAAAGGCTTGTAAAGTGTTTAAATATTAAACTTGCTTACATTATAAAATTCATGTACAGTAGTTAAAATGATTTAGTTACGTTGTAAAATATACTAATTTGGAGGACGTGCATTTCTAAACACAACATGAACCAACAAAATTAAAGTAAAATGATCTTACTAAGTATTACGTGTTTACCGAAATTGATGATATTCTAACACACAGTCTCTGAGTTATCTCGTCTGATGAATAATTTTTTTTGCCACCATTTACCGGCATGAACAAAATACATAAAATTTAAGTAATCTTACTAGTAGCCTAATATACAGTATGTTCCTGAACTACAGGTACAAACGCTGTGAGG
Source organism: Medauroidea extradentata (assembly GCA_003012365.1). NCBI lineage: Eukaryota > Metazoa > Arthropoda > Insecta > Phasmatodea > Phasmatidae > Medauroidea > Medauroidea extradentata. Next base: position 77,922 of record PNEQ01017212.1, on the reverse strand, counting down.
ATGAATCATCGTGAAAAATAAAGTAGAAAGTTACAAGTAATTTAGTACCTAGGTTTTAATGTTTAGGAAGTAATGAGGCTTTGAATATCTAGTTTTTAAAAACTTATAGTGAACGGAATTACCTAAAACGATTATACTCTAAATATTAATTTATGTTATTAGGGTATTTAAACCCACATGAAATGCTTGTTGATACTTTCAAACGTTACTAAAATAACAAGGGTGACCACCCTCTAATTGGATGGATGCAACTTTTGCACCGTCGAGATACTTGAACCTTTAAATAATTGTTTGAGTACTGTGAGGTTTCTAACAAAAAATTCCCTCGTAATACAACTGTCTAGGAGTGATAGTTTTTGTTTAAAATGCATGCGAGGGCCAGGAGAGCATAGGTAGTACTGCGTACATGTGTGTTGATGAGCTCAGTTCACAGGTTATGGTGGACAATCACAGTAAACAACGTTACCCACACTTCAATAAGTTCACAATACCGTCTCAACAGGTTTAAACGCCGTGAGCTGATTCTCTTTCAAAATCGAGTAGAAAACATTACGTACGAACAATGTCGTACAGTAACTCTTAAGAGAGGTATTCACCCTTACAAATCAACGTTTCCAAAAATTTTACTCGAAAATAATAACATATACTGGAAATGAAATAAATTAGTCTGTGAAAGATGGTGTCACTTTACTTCGATTCTAAAATTTTGAGGAGTGCAAATATTTCCTACATAGAGTAATAAAATGAGGGTGGTATGTCCTACCATTGTGTGACTAACACTTGGGTATTTCTTATTGTTTTTGAGAGCTGTATTACACATACAAAATACATGTCACCTTCATGGAACACTTGAATACGAACTGTTTGAGAGGTAAAATATATGAGGGTGCATGGTATTGCCTGCCAGGTACGCAACCCGCATTGCAAGGCTGGTCATGCGACCACGGTTTAGTTGCTGTGTGTGAAGGCGGTTTACGTGATAAGACAGTCGCATGTTTCTACAGATCTTCTAATAGATGTAGTTAAAAAATTCCGTACTTAATTTGACAAATAGAATCTGTTCTATTTTTTCACCGCAGTACATGTTCACGCGCATGTACAATGTACAATTTCAGCCACTGCGCATGCGAAGTACGCAAGAAATATTGCCAATTTTCTTTGAATGAAAATAAAATTCTTGTTTCCATGTGAACACACGTCCGTCTGAAAACGCTTGAAAACCTAAATAGTAGATACAAAATAGTTTCACTTATTTGGCAATTTCACGCATTTACTGTATGCAATACAACAGCCAAAATCACAACTAAGTTGCTCTAATTTTGTAAACCTAAACAGGAACTACAACCCATTTTGGAGTAGGATTTTTTAAGCAAAATATTAGTTTCGTGGCCATTTGGAGAATTAATATATAATTAAAGCCGAGTGCCTAAAAATGCATCCAATCCGTTCAGATCAACTTTGACGTGTTCTTCAGTGAAATACGTGAAAACCAAAATTTTAAGTGGAACAAAGTTACCCCCCAGGGCTAATGTTGTCCCACTCTACTTTACGGTACCGAAACTTGTTAGTAAATAAAAGTTCTGCTACTAAATGATGTTCATAAATCCAATCGAAATTTTTGAATAAAATTAAATAAGTAATTGAGTATATAATTAAAGAGAGCGTGTATATGACTATTGCATATGACGCACAGGGGCGTCATTTGGCGGTTCAGTGGGGGCAAATGCCCCCACCCCTGGATTTAGAATTTTAAGTGTACAAAATATATTTTTTGTATTTTGTTATTTAAGTAATGCTAACTTAATCACACAAAACTGAAGTTACATTATTAAAGATTCTAATTTATACATGCTAAATTGATAAAAAAAGATGCAACAAGGTCACTGTCACAAAAAAAATCTCCCCCCACCCCCCCCAAGAATATCCTGAAATGACGCCCCTGATGACGCAATGATGATATGACAGTTGCATATGATACGAAGCAACCTAAGTAAAAATAAAAGCTTGTAGATTGTATTTAATTTAAAAGTCAACTTTTGAGTTCACAGCAAATAATATTTTTAAGTGATTACTCTAGACATCACGGTCTTCAAGAATGTTCAATCTGTCGCGAACCGCCTTTACCGCATGGCGTGTTGGGAGGCGGCGGAATGGTGCGAAGCGAATGAAGCGACAGGTGCTGCTACCTCTTGCCAACCTCAGAAACTAACACGAGAAGGACTTAAGCGCTTCCTCCGACCGTGGGCGTAACATCAATACGCCCCCGCACCAACCCCCATTCTGAAGTTCGACATCCTGGTTTCTGACCCGGAATAATTATTTGCTATGTAACATCCGACAGACTCACTGGTGTTAGCGTTCTGGTACGGCTGTCGCATTTCCTTTGCCGACGTAACATGGTTACGACCTTTTTAAATATAACTTTGATGCCGCGAGAGTTTAATGCATCTGGATGGGTATTTTTGTCCATCTAGTAAAAATTAAATTTTTTCTGTTAATACACTTTGTGTTTCTATTTAGCGGTTAGCATGAGTAAACGTATATGGTTAAACTCGAACAATTTTCATTGACGAAAATTATTTTGAGCTTTCCCAGTTTCATAAATGTATACTGACAGTCTGAAAAAGAGTTAATTCCAATAAAGTGTAGTACAGCTAAAAGTAAAAATAATGTATGTGAAAAAGAAATAAAAATTTATTTGATATAGATTTTTATGTGTTTGTATGAATACACGGTTAGGTTATACGTATTCAAACACAGCTATATGCATGCGTGAACTGAGATTAGTATTTTAGGTATGTAGGCTATGTAGAAATACTGGTAAGTATGTATAAACACATATTTATGAACATGACAATATGTTAATATGTATAGGGTGTTATGATAATAGTAAGAGGTGGAACAGTGCGCATGTTCCCCTCCACTTTCTTCGCTACCTCCCCTCCTTTGTGACGTCATGCGAGTTGCAAGGAATATTTACTAAATATTGACGAATACTCGCACTGAGCGCCCAAAAAACGTTCAAACTAAACTCGTCAGCAATCGAAAACCATTCAGTCAAATTACTTAAACAATTTTGCACCGTATGTGTGACTGTCCTGCCGAAAATGTGTCTGTTCATTTTCATTATGTAAATTATTTTATTTTTAAAAATAATCTAACAATATACTGTTCACTATTGACTGAAAATTTAAGGGCCAAATATAGTAAGCGAGAAACTTTTTAGTTTCTCAAGCTAGATGAGGGGTATCAACGGACGAAAGAAAGAGGAAACTAAAGTTTTAATTTTTGTGCCCCCTCTAAAAGTTCGGAGATAACGCTATAATTTTGGCGGCAGGTAAAATACAGACCATTTCAAACGCGCGCGTTCGCGATCGGTGATCCGACCACAATTCGTCCCTTGATTTATATGTAGTAGATCTGCCATGTTTATTTAAATTCTAGACGTCACATTTGTTATAGAAAATAGCCAACTTTTGGTATTACTTATTACTGTACACCAAGTTAGGTAACATTATTATAAAAATTAAATTCACACACTGTCATCCTCGTTTACATAGTTTTACACATCTCTTTATTTCTTACTTAGGCATACAATAACATACCACAACAGTAGAAAACCTAATAGTCAATTGTCATCACTTATTTTTTCTTTACAGTACATAGGGACAGAAGTCAATATTCCTCTTACACTTTATAACAAAAACTTAAGTTTAGTAATTGGACGTGATTGTATTGTTTTCCACAATGATTATTTTTCATATCTTTGTATGTACTCTTGTTTTGGGTGTGCTTTTGATAATCAAACTGATAGCCTTCCGTACAATAAGGTAGCATATTATAGAGGCTACTTGAATGCAATTAAAATAAAAGTACGTTTTCATCACAGGTTTTCATTAATTATGAGTTTCACTTAATGTCACAAATTAATATTGATTCAAAAACATTCTGACTAGTTTTTCTAACACACATCTACAAATTAATCTTGGGAAACTTGTCGGACTGAATTAATTTAGACAGTGTATATATATATTTATTTATTTATAATTATTTATTTATAAAATGCTTTGATATGACTTCGTTATTACTGAGAACACATGAAGTTGTCGATACGATATCATGAAAATGCAGTTTAGTTTTCAAATATTACTTTTATACTTTGAATTTATTTTACAAATCAGGTCTTCAGAAGGGATATATATTACTCAATTAAGTTGGGATTGCGTTTGTTTTATATTAAATTCTCTGTAGCTCTCTACCTTCAAACATTCCCGCCGATTTTCTACTAAATGCAATTAGCATATCATAAATTATAAAACACTTCATCAAGCACAAAGTCTAATATTACACTAAGAAAATACAAATACAACAGGTATTGTAATAATCTTGAAACTAATGGTTCTGATGAAATAAATATATGAAAAGGGTTTCTTAATAATGTCTGTAAGCGTGTTCTTCCTGAAGGTCTTTATTCGCATTAACTGTGTGCTGTTGTCAGTCAAAATTGTGTTGACATCAGTATGTAAGTAACTGTGTTTTTTTATATTGACAGTAATATTTATGGTACTAATATTTAAAAAACAATCTCAAAAAAAATTTCTTAAAATAAGATTTAGTAAATAAATTTGAGGATATCGGAATTTATGACTCGGAATCTGTTGTAAAATAAATGGAATTTGTGATTTTTCCCCATTATCGCTAACGTAGCGATGAAACTAACAACAAAAATATTTACAAACTTCCTTAAATTATTGAATTTCTGATGAAATCGAAGATATGCCACTTATTTTTTTAAAAAATACGTATATACCTACATGGAACGAAGCTAATTCCACGTTAGATTTTATATGTTATTTTCTAGATTCGAATGTAAATAATATGTGCGTTTAGCATACTATGCCATGTCACAGGAACAAAATATGACGACAGTGTAAATGATATCCAACGAAACAGCATTTACATGTGTCTATTTCACAAATGTAGTACTATTTATTTAACAGTCTCTTTTACAGTTCGTTTGATCATGCACAACATAAGCCACAGCTATTATTTTGAAGTAACTTTGAATAAAAATTTAATGTACTTGAAATTATGGTTCATGCATTGTTTGTAACTCTCCCAGTCGATTTTGACATTATACAAACTAAAACGAGACGTTAAATATAAATGCATTAATCAAAGGGATTTATTTTAAAGGTTTCTACAGATGTTTTTTTCTGCGTACAGATAAAGTTCGTAAAGTGCCAAAAGAAGTATATGTGATATTAATTATTGAGATGTGACTCGAATAGTTGTCATGCATATGTAAAATATCTATATATGTTTCGATGGGTCGAAAAATATTATATATTTATAATGTATTATTTTTAAATGTTTGTTGCAATGGGAGTTTACAATGAGGATTAGTTTTGGGTGTGTTTCATATATATATATATATATATATATATATATATATATATATATATATATATATATATATATATATATATATATATATATATCTTGTTCGTTTTTCGTTATTCGTCATTCAACACAGGTTTGATCAGCAAAAACATAAGCAATGGCGTACGTCCACAAACCAATAAATTCTCATTATAATGTATTAATTAAGGTCTTATGGTGTTGCAGTGAAATATTGAAATAAAAAAAAATAGATTTTTAATGGCAACATTATAACTGTAATTTAATTTCTCCATAAATATTCTAAGATGAAGACAGAGGACATTATATATGAAAAATATTAGAATTAACGAACTTTTTTACTGTACACTAACCGGTTACATTAAAATATTAACTTTTAAAACAATTATATGTAATAAAATTGAAATTAAAATGGGAAATGCAGTGCAGATAAATCGTATGAGAATTTCAGATCATGTACTGATATCGAACGCACGCGTCCGATATGTTTTGTCTTCTACCAGCCACTAAAATTACAGCGTACCTCGGAATTCGCCGAAGAGGGTATAAAAATTACATTTAGAGTTTCCTTTTTATTTTGTCCACTGGTACCACCCATTTATCTCAAAAAAACAAAGAGTTTCTTGCTTAATGTATTTTTCCCTGCAATTTTCTGTCATAAGATGACAGTGCATTGCATATATATATATATATATATATATATATATATATATATATATATATATATATATATATAATATGTGTGTGTGTCTGTATGTGTGTCTGTATGTGTGTGTGTTTTTAATATAAAATACTTTACGTAAAGAAATCTACATGTTCACGTGTGATGTGTAGCCTATTGGCTTGTGCGCGCGCGGGACGTCAGATGTGTACTGACTTGTGCTAGATTTCTGCCCCATGCAACTCGCGTGGCGTCTTAGGCAGCTGCGCAGTAGGGTGCGAGTTTTGGTGGCCGGACAGTTCCACCCACGGGGGTAGCATAAGGTCTGAATGACGGCGAGGGGAGTGAAGCCAAGAGGGGGGGAGAGGTAGCCACCAAATTTGCCAGCCGTCATACTGCTTTAACCTCAAAAGTGCACATCAGACTGGTAATTTTTGTGGTAAATTAATGTATTGTGCTCTTTAATTGATGTTTTAAGTTGAAAACTCTATATTTTAGCCCTGTTTACATACCTTCTATTTAATATTTCCTCAAATTTTTAATTAGTCGGCCATATTGATACCAGCCCCGGCAAGCGTTTGTTTGGTTACAATTCCCGGCGACATGCTCCATCTGGACTCTTCTAACGTCTTTGGTTCCACCTGGTAATATTCCCACCACGATATAGGAGAATTCTCCATAGGCGGCACTTTCATGCCTGTGGGTAACTGGCATATGAAAGACCTATTTTGTTAGTATTATTTATAGATTACTTTAGTTTAATTTACAGTATTAGATACAGTATTTCACCAGTGATTTATACTTTGACATGCCAATCCTTCGTATAAACAACCTTCAAAATATGCCCTTCCGATGTACATTTGTGTGTGCTCTATTTACACGTTTCTCAAAATTCTGATAAATTTGTGCTATTTATAATGAGACGTTACTGGAACTATGAGTTAATTACAATTATCTGTATAAGTTGATTAGCGAAGAGTATTTTAGGGCTTTGAAACTAAGTGTGGACTTCAATTTATAATAAACGTACGAGGAATAAATAACTTGTTTTTATTTTTACGTGCTATAATATTTTCCTGAGATTAGTAGAAATTGCTGAAGCTAGCCAAAATTTACGAAAATATTTTTTCTTTGGTTTTATCATTAACAATGATAGCAAACATTCATTAGCTTAATGTTCTTTCATTTATTTAACGACATTCTACAATCTTAAAAGACGTCTACTTATATTTGGCTTATGTTATTGAGGGGGAAAAATAATATTTAATAATTATTTTATTTGTACGAGATATGGTTTGTTTAATAGATAAATACTATGCCTATTTTTCACGGCAATGAAAATTTTCTATCTTTCATAGTTTTTGTATGATGTCGTGGCAAAGCCAAAATTTGCATATAACGGCTTTATACAAGAAATGAAAATCAACTGACTCACAGAAATGAAATAATTCACAGTGAAGAACAGTGTCTCTCGCTACGTCTAGACATGTATAAAAACCACATTGAATAATATTCGTATTTTTGAAAAAAATTTTGAACTTGAAATAAGAAATTATAAATTTTCTAGAATTTTTTTAATACAAACAATTTCAATGAAGTGTTTTTGTATATTTCTTCACGTAGCCCATGACACTATTTCAGGGTAAACTATTTCATTTCTGAAAGTCAGTTCGTTTTCATTTCTCGTTTAAAAGAATTTTATGAAATTTTGGGATTTAATATGCCATTACAAAAATATATATAAACGCTATAAAATTTTCATTACCGCATAACGTAGTCAAAATGTATGTCTACAACAGAAATCCATATCTTGTACAAGTATAAAAGTATTAAATCAATTTAAGTTTCGAACAAACCGTCCTCTCAATGCCAAGTAAAATGAATAAACTTCAAATATGAATACACTGAAAGTTAATAAGGTAGATTATTAGTACCACTAATTCATTAAATTCCATACCTCAATACTTCATTTATACATGAAAAAAGATTTATTAATAACTATTTCCTTTAACGGAATGTCATTAAATAATATAGTACTAAAAACATTTTAATTGGCCAAAGTTAAAAGATAATTATCACCTTTTTTTAAAGAACAATTAGGTTATCCATGTAACGTAAAGTTGACAACGAAAGAGTTCAGTCACACCAACACCAATTCGAACAATACCAAAATCATAAAGGATTTCCCCATATTTATGTAGTGATTTTTTTTTTGTTGAAGGGATGATTTACTCAAGAACTTTTCTACAAGGATGTATTAAAATAAAATAACTTTTAAATTATTGTTCTTTGGAAGTAAAATCAGTTGCAACTATCTTGACATTTACATCCAAGAACCAAACGTAACCAATGACGATCATGCACAGAATTAAGTAGAAAAAGTAAAGAGTAAAAATTTTTTATGAACAACATTTTAAATAGTGAAAGGCTACAGTTTTGAAAGAATTGAATATGAAATTGGTTAACAGTATCTAAAGCCAGTCATCGCCGCCTTTAATAAACAACAGATATTGCACCCAGTAGAGGCCACGGGGCGGTGAATTGCAGACTTCTCGCCTCATACCACGGCAATTTAGGTTCAATTCCTGGCGGGAATAACCTCGATTTTTTTTGCATGTGGGAAATGTGGTGTAGGTCATTGGAGGTTAGGTTTTTTGGGTTACTCCTGTTTCCTCACTCTTATACATTCCGTCGCATGTCCACCATAGAGCTTCATTTCATGTCATTCCCGATAAGATGTCTGCCAAATCAGAGGTGTGATGTTCTATGCTCAGAGCACCGCCCTATTTGTTACTATCATTTTGAAACAACCTGCCAAAACAAGTTGAAAAGGAAGCCACGAAACAGTAAGGTGTGACAGTCATCTTATTCTGAATAATATAATAATTTGAGCAACAAAATAATGACATTTTGTTAAGATATTCTGTTTATGCATTTTAAATACATGTTTACAAATTACAACAAAAAGAAATTGACATTTATGACATATAGTAAAGTATAGACGATTAATAAAGTATAGACAATAGTTACAGAAAAATTTCGGGAAATTTTAAGAAAAATAACTTATACCTATACCTATACCTTACTTCCCGATACTAAGGCTTCGTTCGAACTTTGGTACCAGAAGTATTTTAAACATTTTTGTTGTGACCTTATATTAGATACATTGGTAACTTATTGCTGAAACTACACGTGCCTGCTCTCTGTTGGTAACCTACTGAACTCGGCGTACACATTGTTCTCAGTTTTGTGAAGCCCGCGAAGTGGTTTATCGCGACATTAAGGTTTATTACGCTATAAAGTTAGTTTACTTTATTTAAATTTTTAGTACAACATGCAATAAATTATATTATTTTTATAAAACTTTTATCACATGAATGACGAAATAACTTTCGAAACCGGACAAGACAAATTAATCCAAAAATGAGTTTAACAATTTTCTACGAAATCTTGACATATTAATGACATAAATAATGAATCACGTTTGTATTTATAAAGTATGCAAGGTGTATATATGCATGTAGCTAGGTATGTATGTACATATTTTTATATGTATGTCAGGATAGTAGGATGAAGCACGATCAAAATAAATTTAACAAAAATGCCTTTGCTGTGAAGTAATACATTTCAGTGCAATAATTGCACTTAGATTTTTTAAAAATTGTTGCAACCGTTTATATTACTATTTATTTTAAACCATAGAACAGAAATAAATTGTTTTATTGCAAGCTTTTTTCCTTATTGGTTCAGTTTACCACTGTAAAGTTTAGTGTGTCATTCTCCAACTTTGTAATGGGCAGCAAATGAGGTAAACAGTACATTACAATTGAAGGTACTTGAGCTGTCATACAAAATAAGGGATTAAATTAAGCTGTTAAGTTATTCTTTCGATTGCAGTTTACTTCATTAAAATAATTTCCAAAATCGAAACAAAATAAATAATACGGTTTTATTACAAAATAATGGGTCATAGAAACTATGTTTTCATATTGGTTGTTTAATAACGAAAAAAAATGGGTAATTTGTTTTGTGCGATGCTCTTCTCCGTGTTCTTATTGTAACGGTGAAACTGTTGCTTTCCATAGAGACCAAGTCAGTGGGTAACGTTTCGTCGCCTATCTAACAGCGCGTGAGGAGACCCGCTGTTGTTACAGCAGCAAAGTGTTTTCCAATACCAGCACCAAGCTACAAACTACCATCCCTTTCCATCATTCTCCCTCTCTCCTCCACTTTTACATCCGCAAAAAAAAACTTTTGACTCGAGTTACCCCTTTTATCAGTTTCGGAATCAGCACACAAACTCAACTCCCAAAACTCCTCTTAAATAAAGTTATGAAAGCACCGCTGTGATATCGTCCTTTCTAACGTGCCTAAATTTTACGCCAAATGACGTGAAAACTCATATCTTGTGGACGATATCGTTTTTAGTACAAAAAACCGTAGAAGAAATAATTTACCGATAAGGTTGACTTTAAAAATGTTGTATCGCTCTCTGCTGTGCCAGTAATGGCAATGTATGTTTGCTAAGGAAATTGAGAGACGCGAAGTGTGAATTAAAGGTTTTGCCAGTCTGCATTTACAAAACTGATTACGTACATGACCTGAGCATATGAAGTAGAAGCATGCGTGAAAATGTAACAATACGAAAAACTATAAAATTTGTATGGGTCGTTATAAACATGTCAGCTCTGTATCGACTGATATATTTAAAATTCGTCTTTAAGGATTATTCTTTGACACGCTATGTACCACAGTTTGCTAGAATTTCGGCGCTGGTGATCACGCATGTAGTAATACCAACCTGTAAAATTAAAATAAATCATTGAAGCTGTTTTGCGCCAACCAAATCACAAATACGTACACCTTAAACAATTTCTGCAAACAATGCAATGTATTAGAGAAACCAGAAGTAAACTAGGTAAACTTGAAAAGATCACCGAGTCGGCCGTTATCTGTTAGAAGTTCAAATATGTGGCCACGTTGAGACATGTTTATGTCTCACGGTATTTTTATTTTTAATTAATATCTATTTGTGGCTCTGGTGGCCACTATATTTAGTCTGTGACATTAAGTATTTAAGTATATTTGGGTAATTGTATATACACACTGTAATAATTATTGTTATTATTGGTATATTAAATTATTTATTGGTATTTGTAAAACTGCTGTTAGCCCATTTGCCAAAATGGCCGCTAGGTGGGAGGGCTGAGTCTGACATCACTGGAAGTGACAGGAAGAGTCGACAACCAGACGTCAGGCAAGATGGACGTATAGGGAAATGAACTGGACTGAACTTTTAAAAGCTTTCAAAATACGATGGCAACAGAAATTTACTTTCTTGCAAGACGTTGCAGTATATTTTCAAATGCAGTGCAGTATAAGAAAGCGTATTGTGCAAGTTGTGATAGTCGGCGTGCACAAGGGCACTTGGTGTGCTGCTATGTGCAAGACCAGAGTTTTTGGTTGCTGAAAGTTCTGGGCATTAAGTGGTACCATGGAAATATCCACTTTAAGAATTTTCAAACCTGCCTAGATCGCTGTGTGCGACGTCGAGGGACGGCCAGCGACAACACCGGCGAGTCGTATGGGGAAGCAGCTGTTACCTACGTCATACCGAAGTTTCGTGGAGAATCAGCTGTTTGTTTTGCTCGGAGTTGCAGGCCCCAACGATTGCGACGAGTGCATGCGAAGATCATAAGGTAGGCGACGACCTATGTATTTATTGCCGACAATCGCTGCAGGAAACGTAAAATTAGATAATCAGACTCACTTCGGGCATAAACTTTAAATGTAATATTTATTACAGACTTTTGTTACGATATGTCAAAAGTTAATAGAGCTAACGTATTTCACAGATTATATTCTAATTAAAATTTGGTATACTTTTTGTACAGACTTGTTATGCATACAATATATACTTTAAAAATTACAATTTGTCGCCAAATTAATTTAACTTGTTTAGTATGACGTCAGTAAAAACCTCCTCTAGATGACGTGAACAAATATTTTGTTTGTATTAGAGCCTTTGATAGACATAGACAAAATGTTTTGTAACGAGTCTTGCCTTCATGGCTACAGGGCCCTTGAGGGCGCGTCCCAACGTTACAACTAGTTTTTCAAAAGTTGTCAATTAAATGTAATTTATTTGCAAAACTTCCAATTAATACATAATACATTATTATTTAAATATACAGTAACAGTCACTACACAATGTTACTTTCAGTGATTACTTCGGGCACCCGCTCATAAAGGGAAAGCGAGAAGGTGGCAAACACTCTGCATCTTCTTTGAACAGAGCCTTGTCGCCGCACTACCCAATCAAATTAGAATAAACATTGCGAGAAAATATAGTAAATGTTTTACTGTATAAACACATGCCTAGGGAGATAGAAATAATATCACAGAGAAGAAGCAAATTTCATCGAAATAATACAAATTTTAAAATCTTTCCAAGTCGCTAGAGGCGTTAGTGAAGTATGTTGCGCCATTTCGTAGAGAGCTGATAATAATAGTATAATGGTATGGATATTTTGTTTAAATTTTAAAATGGGAAGTTGATACATGTTTTTAATGCGAATCGCCTATGCAGCTCAAACCTAATATGATATCGTCCTGATTGCCAGTTGGAAGAAATATTACAGAATTTTTAAAACACTATTAGACCATTCGTAATTCAATACCATTATAAGTGAAAATGAGTAAAATATATTTTCTGTCAGTCCTCAATATCCATCGAACAAGTTGAGATACCGAAGTGCTCATTGTATCAGTATGATACTTACCAAAACATTTTTAAGGATTTGTTTTTAAATATTCAACTCTAAAGGGCTTAAAGTGGGTGAAATATGGTTAACTATCCTAAGCATTGGTATAAATTTCGGAGGGTGATCATTCCTTTTGATAAATGAGGTAGATTATTAAAATTCGCTACGTAGACTCACGAAAATATTAAGAGAGATACTCACCATTGAAAATTATGTATTTATAATTTATTTTTCCATAACATCAGGAACTACAGAATAATCAACAAAGATTCGCATACCGCATTATGCCGAACTTGTGAAGAAGTTATTCCGAAAATGTCTATCCTTCACGAAAATTACTACGGTGGTAACCATCTTATTGCTTACAACTATTTTTGCGATAAGCTTGTATAAGCATTATAAGTGGTCTTTTTGAAGAAAATATTATGAAAAGTAAGTCCTCATGTTGAACATTTCCAGAATGCAGTTTTTGCAAGGAAGATGACATAATTGTGTCTAAGGCTGCATAATGTCCATGGAACGTAATCAATACTTCCTAAAATCAATAGTTAGATAACCCACTGTTTTACCCGAAACATACAACACATGAACGTGTGTGCTAGGCATAGTTGTGTGTGTGTGTGTTGCATGAGTATGTGCGCAACTGCATGCATTAATGTTAGCTTATCGAGGTTTACTTAAATTAAGTTGCTAAATATCTTTTAAATATATGCGATACAATGTGCACAAAGCTTGCAGTCTACGACCATTCTGTAATGCCCTGTTGGAAGCAGCCGTTTGTTGTAGTGCATGGTTTTCACATATTCTGGGACGATATTATTGGGAAACTATAAATGCTACGAATTTTCAATAAGAGTATCTTTAAGTTTGATTAGGAATTTTTGTTCACAAGCACAATGATCAAACGAACTGAAAAGTTTGGTAATTAATGAGAGGGCGGCTACTCTTCTAATTTAAATGAAAGGAAAGACGTTTTCGGTATTGTTTCCATGACAAATAACGTAGCTATCTTTAACCACTCTGCAAAACATCGTCGATTATAATTAAGTTGTTAAATTCATTTTTTTTAGTTTAGTTTGTTGCGTATTTTGTATTTTTTTGTAAAGGGTTTTGTACAAAGATGTTGGAGAAGTGATGTTAACTACCATATGAAGATTTATATTTTGGGAACTAGTTAATATAACGTGTTCAAATATGACTGCATAATTAAATTAACATTAACTTGTTCAGTGCACTGTGTGACTGGCTGATTTCATCACTTAACATGTGTTGAGTACTTGTTCACTGCTAAATAACGGCACGTCTGATATATATACAACACAGGCATCTGTTTGCCCTATCGTGGCCCATCGACCAACATGATTTCTACTTAGCTCCATTTTGCCGTTGACATTGCATATTCAGAAGGATTCAACGTAGGCTGACAATGTCTCCCTAGCTTAGTGGTGTACCACACAGAAATTAGTTCCTATCTACTGACACCAACTTAACAGAAAATAAACGTTTTGTACTTTCAAACCACCCTTCCTTCACTCTGCCCGTAAACTAATCCTTCTTTTTGACCCTTCTTCGTTGACTCTTGATATATTCCGTCCGCAGTGGAGGCACATTGTTCCATCACTCGACGAATAATTTCTGTACTATCCATACAGTAATAATTATTCTTTTAGAAATTTCAGTTACAATGTTAACGTATAATGTAGTAATCTCTATATATAAAAATGAACACTGAATGACATATCAAACTTATTTTAATAGGACACTCATAAAAATGCATATTAGCCAATTCATGGATTTTTATAAATTCAACATTTAAGGAGGTGAAAAGTCCTTAAATGTATTTCCGATTAACTATCGTTATCCATCAAACCCCTCGGGATAGAGAGTTGGTAAATACCAAAAAGAAGTTTCAGGGTTTTTGAAACTACACCCAAGCAGTAAAAATGGGTAAAATGTTTTTTTATGAATCATCTATATCACTGACATACAATTGACTACCGTCGTCATTTTTACTTCAATTGCTTACGTATATTTAATTAAGGGGGTGAAAATACGTGAAATGTGTTTTCGATTATTCCTCTATAGCTATCGAGCCAATCGAGATATCGAAGAGCTCTTTACTTTAGATTGATGTTTTTGTAAATATCCCATATACCACTAAAATATATTTTCCGAATTTGATTCCGAAGATTCACAATCGATATATATCGATTCCATTGATTTTTATATAGCGACGTGATTTTTTTTAAGATTGATGCTTACTCAAATGCCTGAAAAGTTACTTCACAAATTTTCGAAATTCGCAACCAAAGGGAGTGAAGAGGGGTGAAAAGTGGTGAAATGTGTTTTTAATTAATCGTCTATATATATTGAGCCCAGCGGGCAATTATCGTGTTTTTCACGTCCACGAGACACCAATAAAGTATTCGAAAACGTGATTAA
Source organism: Medauroidea extradentata (assembly GCA_003012365.1). Lineage (NCBI taxonomy): Eukaryota > Metazoa > Arthropoda > Insecta > Phasmatodea > Phasmatidae > Medauroidea > Medauroidea extradentata. Next base: position 62,634 of record PNEQ01017212.1, on the reverse strand, counting down.
AGGGTTTTTAGAAATGCACTCTCTTAGGAGGTGAAAAGACCTGTAATGTGTTTTAGATAAATCCTCGATATCCATCGAACCCGTCGAGATATACAGTTAATTTTTGCTTCAGGATGATTACAAAAATAATTGCAAATGAAATAGATTTATCGAAATTCGTACTATCAGTACTGTGCAGTGGTCATACGTGTTTATTTAATGAATAATCGATTTTCATTCGACTGAACGGGCTAGCGTCATGATTTGCTCTTCAATTGGATACATATACAAATTTATATGATGTGAAATTTAAATATTTTGAAATTCGATACCCAAAAGGGTGCAAAATCGCAAAATTAGTTTTCCATCAACCCATGATATCTATCTAACCAGTAGAGATATTGAGGTGGTGTTCGCGTCAGTGTGATGCTTACATAAGTATTTAAAAAAATTATATGTAAGTTTTTTTTTACTTTATGAGGTACGAGATTATTGAGGATAAAACTAACTTTGTGAACTTTCAAGGCAGACTACCCGAAAAGCCTGTACGACCAGCGAGAAATACATTCACGCGACAGAAAAATATCGAGACGTGGTATTGTACAATCTCAATGAGCCCAGGACATGAATATTAAATTTTTTAAGTTAAATTTGTTTTCACAAATGATTTCGACGTTACGTGATGCAGTTGTTAGTAGCTGCGGTCTACATTCCGGGAGGTTCTGGACTCGAATTTCTTTAAAAGCTGCGTGCGAACGTTCAGTTCTGACACAACAAAAAACAGCAAAGCAGATCGAACTTGTGCAATTTGAATGTTGTCCTTTAAAAGGGGTAAAATGGATTATGCAGCGCACTTTCCACTGAGGTCGCTCGACAACATCAGCTCACGTAATATATTATCTCTCCAATCCAAGGTTGGGGCACCAAATACGTTTCCGCGAAACCTTCTCCCACCAAAACTTTATATTAGCACTAAACGTCAAGTAAATATTTTGAAAATATGTAATAGAGGGCACCGTCACCAATGGGTTGTGCACAGAATAAATCAAGACGTTTTTCATTTGATTAACATCTTACACTTAAGAGTCTCTAACTACCCTACAACGTCAACATTTCAGTGACATAGGCCCAGGTGAAGTTGTGTTAGTGGCAGGAACAAACTTAGGACTGCTCTTCGCGTGGACAGCTATAGCAACTTATTCTGCTACAGAGTTAGCTCAACTTGCAGTTGTATCATTCTAAAACTTGATGACTGAAGTAACAAACTGATGTATAAAGAGGTTTCTCCAATTAAAGTAATTATTTTCAGTTATATGAATAATACTCGCGAGCAAAGTCGCGGGAACTGCTAGTATGGAAACCAAAAGCTTAGACACTGGTATGTAGCTGAATATCTGAAGTAACTACTCATATTTTTCTGTTATTTCTTTAAAACTTTTGACAACAGCCTAGGTTGATGAATGTTGCTCTAAATAATCTGCTATATGTGTACAGCTACTGTGTAAAGTTTGTCTTTATTTGGGCTTGTGGATTTCCGTGTGTTCAAAATGTGGTCGCCCGAACGTGGTCAAAAAATCCTCTCACGCTTAAAATAATTTGAGATATGCCTGTAGGAAGAGTACAAACCTAGTAACACAATATGGAACTTAAGTTTATTTCTTCAGGGGTAGGCATGCAACAATCGTTAATTGTAGTATATGCTAACGCTATTCCACAAGTATTTAACATTATGATGTGCTGTTGGCAGACATAGCCTACTATTTGAAATTAATTTTTGTAAAATAATTGTTAATGAATAATAAAAATGTAGCTGTCAAAATTATATTCTCATAACATAAATTAATATATTTATTTACGAACAGTCAATTTAAACTTGGTTCTTTGTAGATAATTAAAGATGCGAAGTAATATTTTGGTTTCCTATGCACAACTGATCTGATTATTGATATTTCAGCTGAAATCTTATTTTGTTCTCATCTCTCCCAGATAAATATCTAAATAAGAGGTAGTTATATATACTGAGTGTCCAGAAACAACCCCACAATACGCATACCAAGCGAATACTGGGCTAATTTGGAAACTGCAGAATATCACGCGGTAATTGTTGGTAATAAAACCATAATTATATTCTTTCCTCTGCCTAAAAAAGTTAATGTGTTTCACTATTAATATGTTAAAAGAGTTTTCCGCATCATATTGAATGTAGTGCTCTCTTATGACGCGGGTAGTCATCGTCTATTGAGACAGCAGAAATTATGTACAGTGATGCAATATCTGGTTCAGATATCATTATACACCGAGCGAGGTGAAACAGTGGCAAACACTTGCCTTACATTTGAGAGGATCCGAATTCCATTCCCGTCTTCGGCCATCCTGATTTCGGTTTTCCAGGGTTTTCCCAAATCGCTCCTGCGAATGCGGGGGTGGTTCTTGACATATTTCCTAGCCAACCCCTATACACATTCACTCGAGTGCTTTCCGCCAGGGCCTTGGATTTGTCTGAGGGAACATAAAACTCCTAATAATAATAATAATTAATTGCCAAAAATCCTAACTCGAAGGGGCCGCGATGGCCGAATGGCCAGACCATTCGCCTCTCACCAAGGTAATCCGTATTAGATTCCCGTCGTGGTGTGTCCCAGGATTTCCGCATGTGGGAATCGTGCCGGGCGATGCCGTTGGCAGACGAGTTATCTCGGGGATCTCCCGTTTCCCCCGTCCCTTCATTCCGGCGCTGCTCCATACTCACCTCATGTCACCCCTCGCCAGCACTAAAGATCTTGATGTTAAGCACTGACCAAAATCTCTCCCTCACTCGAAGCTCTCGAGTATAAAGCAACGTGTGATAGTGACATTCTTAGTGGATAAATGTGATCGGCTAGAGTCCTACAAACGCGAAATTTCCATTACAAGGTTTATCATTATGTGATATCATAGCAAATACTGTGTACTAATTTACAGACTCTAAACTGCTATGTGCTGTGCCTATCTCTCTAAGCCGCTTGTCTACCAGATAGGAATCGTCCCTTCATTTCCTGGAAATTTGCTGATATTAGTATGGAAATACATATAGCGTAACTTTGACTTTGATTTGAACTATACACTAGATTCTTCACGCGACACGTCGTTTTTTAAACACATGCCCAAGCCTTCGACACACTCATAAACTTGTATCAGTGAGAAATGGACCACTTCGGTGAAATTTCAGTCGTTTCGGACAGAACTGAGCAACTGAAATTAGTGAAACCGTCAGTGACTTAACGCTACTGAAGTTATTTCAACTTACTATGAGTGAATTTAGTCTGTTTCTGCACTGGTTTCTAATGCATTATACAAGCACGTCCTACAGAAATAGATTGTTAACTGGAATTCTAGTGGTTTAAGGCCTTGCTCTTTAGTTCGTACTGTTTTTGCGATTATCAAAATTTATATTTAAACGAGAGTAGATATCAAAAATCTGGTTGACAGTTTTGTTTAAAATAGTTTTTGTGCTGATAGCTAAATTATACGGTTTCGACTGAAAAGTCAATTTACCAAGATTAAATTAATTATATAATCAGATAAAATCATAGTATTTACTTCCTTGAAAAAAAAAAATCAACCAACATGGAGAAGACGATTTTAAACAAAACTGCCGTACGGATTTTTGATATCTGGTCTTTTAAGGCGTAAAAAATCAATATTTCTAAAGAAACAAGTAGAAACTAGAGAGCATGGCCTTAAATTCCATTGATTGTAACGGATGATTCGTATTTAAGGCGGCTGCTAGCGGCATGGTTTTGACGACGCAAAGTGTTTGTCTCGTTTAACAGTCAAGCTACCGAGCGTCCACACGGACAATTCCCTTCCCTTCAACTACCCCAATCCACGGGCTAGCCCTCCACCCCTCCAGCCACCCCGACGACCAGCCAGGGTTGCGGTGGAGCGCATTCATTCCGCTCCGGTAGCGCGCCGTGAATTCCCTCCGCGGGCGTCGGTGCGCCTCGCTTCGCCGTGCCGTCGCTGCATGAATGCCACACGAGGCTCGCCACGCGAGCTGTGGGCCAAACCGCCCGCCCGTCGCTTTGTTTGCCCCCTCCCCCAACACATTATCCACGAAAAATAAATCTCATTTTGCGTAATTGCCGTGCCCTCAAATTTTATAGTCTCTGTAAACAAAAGGTATCCTACAGATGCCCGTTAAATCGTGTGAACCGTCCTAACCCCTCCGAGGGTCATATTTGTTCAGACATTTTCTGCACTTATTTATTCAGCTACTGACTCGTGACGGTTAAGAATGTTTAAAAACTATATAGACATGACATTTCACCCTAAACTGAGATCCACTTATTACTTGACGATATTTTACTAGACAGGAAGATAGATCTTTGCTGAAGTGGAAGTTAATAACAGTGTAGGATATTTTTATATCGCCTTTGCTTATGTTCTGTTGATGATAAAAGTCTGCGTTGTGTGGTGATCACGTAAAAAGTAAGTGTGTAAACAGAAGAAGAGCAGAACCTGTGATAGAGCTCCGATTCAGATCCAACCTCAGAAGATAACCCCAGATAAATTATGTGATCTTTACATAACACTAGTTTTAATTACAAACGAAACATTCACAATGTGTTTGTCCACAAACATGTGCGTAGGAGACAATGCGAATCTATCACTAATTACCTATAACAGTCTTAACGTTTTCTTATGACAGCATCATGTAATAATAAATAGCAAAGTCTTGAACAAACTTAGCGACATACGTCTTTGAAGAATAAATTATAAATTATAGCAAAAACGGGTGCTCTTCATGTGCAATAAGAGAGGATCGCAGTGTCTATTGGTGGTTCGCAATAAAGTAAGCATTTATGAAGACCATCACGTTCAGAAAAACAATTTCAAAAATATTATTTGCGACTTCAGACATTAAATTTTGAGTACACTATGACTGCTACTTATGTTTGTTTCACTGTAAAAAAAATTTGGTGCATTTACTCTAAACGTAATGGAAGCTAATTACCTCTACAAGTGAGGGAAAATTACTAACACGTGCCAAGGAAAGTTACTCAACTGGTAATGTAATTTTTCATTACGTATTTGCGCAAGCCCTCTATGACCATTTGACATAACGCGCGAGCGAATCTTCCGAGTGGTTTGTGTGGCGAATACACTACCTTGCGAAAATTTCCACTCATGTTCGGAAATCAGAATTTCCTCTCAAGGTTGGGGAATATTACCATACATAATATTACTCACTTTTTTTACAGTGATTGTTTATATTAGCATGTGGCAGGTTGGTTTGTGTAGCCTATATTAGCACGTGGCAGGTTGGTTTGTACATATTAGCACATGGCAGGTTTGTTTGTATATATTAGCATGTGGCAGGTTGGTTTTGTATATATTAACATGTGGCAGGTTGGTTTGTATATATTAGCACACAACAGGTTGGTTTGCGTATATTAACATTTGACAGATTGGTTTGTATATATTAGCATGTGGCAGGTTGGTTTGTGCGTGTTAACATGTGGAATATTGGTTTGTACGTATATGTATTAGCATGTGACATGTTGGTTTGTATATATTATGTGGTAGGTTGGTTTGTATATGTTAACATGTGGCAGTTTGTTTTATATACATTAGCACAAGGCAGGTTGGTTTGTATACATTAGCACGTGGCAGGTTTGTTTGTATATACTTGCATGTGGCAAGTTGGTTTGTTTTTATTAGAACAATACAGGTTGGCAACGTCCGCCACGTTTACCACGTGCGAAAAATCCGGGACCGAACCCATTAGGGATTGAGCCCAGTTCGCCTAGTTGGGAGGCGAGTGTTCTGCTCCTGGCCACCATGGCTCAAATTAATATTTTATTTATTTTCTTTAGAAATATAACTATTCGCCGAAAAAACCTAGAATAATAGAATTTACTTTTTAATTAAAGTATTTATTTAGCGTAGTTCACACAGGAAAATTTTAAATGAAAACTCCCCACAAGTATTAATAGTTACAAACGTTACCACTCATCTTCAGAATCCCACCATCTATGCTACTTTCAAGATTATACTTTGGATGCATAAATATTAATATTATAAAGTATAAACAATCAGAATTTCAATAATATCAATTTTTATTATCAGTCAGCTTGATGTTTTATCCTCACTTCATCTGTGACCTGAATGACAATAGGTTTACTTTTAATTGTTAATTTTACATACGTTGTATTTTAATACGGTTATTTTGCACTTACAATACCTAATAGCTAACGGTAGCTTTCTCCTATAAGTAAGAGTAGAGTTTCTTTTCTTGCGAAAAATTCAGATTTTTGAGATAATCACCTTATTAATTGTTGAGATGTGTAAAGCTGTACGTGTAAGATGTTCAAATGTTACACGTTATTTCACACTCTTTTGTGATGTATTTTACTTTTCATGCACGTAACTTGGCCTAATTTGTTGTTAGAACTGTGTTATACCCCACGGAGAAAAACTGAAAAATATCTTGCCACAAAATAATATGCAAAACTCTTTTATATTTATTAATTTGACCAACCAATTTTCGCTAGTGCTGTTTTCTGATTGTTAACCTAATGTTCAAATTATGACTGCAAAAACATCATTTTAAATATACCTATGCATGGGTTAAATTGGGAAGTAATGAAACTGTCAAGAAACGTGAATTTATATGTCAGAGGAAAACTTTCATGGTTTTTGAGTTTCGCAATTGCGGACCTGGGAGCCAGTTCTTGAAATGATGCGAGATTATTCCATTGCGAATTTTCTCGGAATTTCGTAATGGATTCCATTTTGCTATTCTTGAGTGAAAATAACTTCGAAATGAAATTATTCCATGCGGAAAATTCTCACATGCTCTTGGGGTCGTGAGATGCGATTACGCAACGCCTTGAAGACCGCAGCCATGACACTTTTACTGTGTATTTCTACAACCTCACTCTTTCAAACAGACGAAATAAAGCAATAAGGTACTGCAGAGTGCCCGCGCGTATTTTTAATTATGTTAATACTTGACTTGTTCATTTTATAATACACGATCGCAACAAAGCATTAATTGTATCATGAAACATGCATTTAACGTTACATGTATGCATAGAACAGTATTACATGTATAATGAGAACGAAATTATGAGTGATACTATAACCTAGTGGTAAGGGCGCTTGGCTAAATGCTCTGTGTGGAGTATTTATGAAAATTTGTTCGAGGCGCTTCACCTTCCTATCATTTTTTTTATGTAGCAAATTCTTTACTCATTTGCAATTTTATCAACGAATTTAAATTTTTTTTTTAATCGTTGTCACGTAATTATTAGAAGTTCCATACTATGTAGACCTACTGTGATTTTACTAACCTTAATTTTTTATAGAAAATTTCGCTCAAGAAATAACCAATAAACCAACTCTTAGTTAACTCTCCTTTTGTGGTGACTTAAATTTCAGTACCTACGAGAAGTGTGCAATACAAAAACAATCTTACGTAGCAAATTTAAGCTTTGCAAACAGCCGTACTCGTTTAAAAACGGCAACGTCGTTGTGTTCGTAAAATAGAAGCAACATGGCAGCAGTGTCCTGAATTTCTAATAAAATTACTTGCGAATTAGATGTATCTTGATAAAGACTTTGTAACTATTTGTACGCAATAATATTGCATTACAAAACACGTTCCTTGTTAATTTTATATATTTTCTTTATAATTCCGTCTATACGCGTGCGAATATTGCGCGCGACCACAGAACAAACGATTTTTTCCTCCAGAGGGTGCATTCAGTGCGTCATAAAAGTAGAGCGTTCTTTTCACTCGCAGATTTCTACCGCGGTAGTGTAACCGGAAGTTCGAAACTGAGGAAGATCTCGCACTGAGATTCTGCACTTCGGAATTTCAACTCAAGAATACCATTCTGCCATAGTGAGATAAAGTTCTCGAAGTTTAGTAAGTGAAATTCGGCAATTCGAAATAATCTCGTAACAACTCAAGAATCAACCCCCTGAAGGAGAGCCAGATATTTTCCAAAGAAATATCATGAATACTATCAACGTTTACACTGTAAAAAATTATCTCCGTCGATTTACGGAATTTCCGGTAAAAATTTCTCCAGATACCTCCGTGAGTTCACGGAATTTTAGTTCTTAATCCAACAGAATTTTCCGTAAAACAGTTTCATCACACGGAACTGAGCCATATTTACATGTCTATAATGCTACAACTGCATTTATACAGATTTGCATATTTACCGGTGATGTTATTAAAATATAACCGTAATATTTACATCTGTGTAACTTATAAATGTTCGATTTTTTCGTGCAAGTGTCCGCAGCAGACTTACGGACATATTACGTATGATTCCGTACTGTATATTTACTAGAGACATTTCCGTATTTTACTTTTACGGACACTACTTCCGTTTATTAACGGTACATTTCCGTTAAAATTTATCACGGTGTACATGAGAGTATTTCAAGTGATACTGAATGCTGGTGAAATGTTACTAAGGAGTACTAAACGAGAGTTGCTAAAAAAAAAACCTAAAAAAATTTGGTGGCACTGTTAAAAATAATTTTAGTTGTTTTACGGAGAAGTGCTAGTAAAAAATTCTCCAGAAGTGTCGGTTAATTTACGGAAGGCAACTAGCTCCACTTATGGAAACTCGCATATTTATGTGACTTCTTTAGGATGCAGGCGCAATAATGCGTTTGCTTATTTATTTAGTTCCTTCTCGTAGTTTTTCATGTGTTTAATTAATGAAACATAATTACTTATAACTGTGTTACAAAATAACGTGTCCGTTAGTTAAACAGACGTTTCCGTAAAATTGCCCGTAAATGTACGGAAATTTTTAACAGTGTAGGTACCCCTGTCAGTTGAGTATTATATTGCCACTAATCGCGATTTAGTTGTTGTTATTCAACTTTTTTTAGTATTATTTGTGTACAACTGCATCATACACAGTTTTATATGCTATCTACATTAATTTTATTGAGCAAAGCAATTCATATCTTCAAACATTATATGCATGTACGTAAGTGTTCACGTGAATTGGTTTCGATGCAGACCTACATAATGTTAGGTTATTCGTGAAAATAGATAAAAAAAATCGTAGTCACTGTAGTATTAGCTGTGTTCTTTTGTAAAGTTGCTAAAGGTGCAAAAATCATTATACATCATTACAATGTTAGTCTTAGAACAGAACTGTACGAAAGCAACAAGAAAACGTGTTACGTATGAAGTAACGAAATGTTTGTAACTAATAGGTTACTTTATAAGAATAAAGTGATCAAGCAACGTAAAACAACGAATAAATGTATTCCGAAATAATTTATATTTAAAATTTTACCTAATACGTTTAATCTGTCAACATATTAAAGCATACGCCGAAAAATTATAACCCATTCCTTGCGTGTTTCTGACATTGTTGAATTCTGCGGCAATTTGCATCAAAAGACCATATTTTATTGTTTTTTTTTTTTTTGTGAAATACTGTGGTCATGTAACCCGATAAAATATACAGAATAGGTCTACTGAAGTTTGCCAATAAAGGATGCCACAAAATGGCATATTTCCTATAAATTTCCACTGATACGTAAATTAAGTGTGTATTTTCCCAAATTGTGTAAGAAACACAGTACGTGCACAAGTGAAAAAAATAAAATATAGTAGTCTTTTCACTTTCTGCTGGAATTAAATTGCCATTGTCTGTGCATTGAGAGAAATCCTAAATTAGTTGCTATAAATCATTGTACATTAATCGAGTTCAAATTAATCGACTTTATTTTTTTCAAAAGAGACTGTGATTAGTGCTGCGCTAGGGAGTTCGGATCTCGCCAAAGTGATCCAGGTTCGACTCCCTGCAGGATCGACCTGTTATTTTGCATGTAGGATTCGTGCAGGACAATGTTACTTGCCGGCGAGTGTTTTCCGGAACCTCCTGTTCCCGTCACTCCTTCATTCCGGCGCCGTCCGTACCTCCAATATAATCCCTAAACAGCCTCAATCTCCCTCTTTACTTAATCTGGTAGTAATAAAATATATGAGGTACTACAGTTTGGTGGTTCATTGCTAACCGTACAAGAAGCGAAACAACCGTTGTTGATGTTTAATACCATGCAGTAACATCCAGTGACTTTTTGCAATGGTTTTTTTAAAACTTTTCAGTTAATCGCAATCCACAAATGCATTTTCTTGAGCGAGTTTTCAAAACTAAAACTCTTTATTTCACGGTTCCTATAACGTTGCCGTTATTAGCTGTATGTGGATTTTCGTAGGTCAACGGTCTTCACTATCAAGTCAAATTGGGTTAACATGCAGGAAATATGTTTGCTGTTGCAATGAATATGCTTGACAGGCACGAAACCAGTATCTATGTTGCGCTTAGGAATCGGAGAAAAGTTGCTTGGGAAAATACTCTACCGCAGTAGTGGTACACTCCGTTACACTTAAGTAAATTTTTACAGTAGTGAGGGTATTTACTCTTTGCATTATGAGATTGGAGGGAAAGTAACGTGTAAGCCTAATGTGCATAAGGTGAAAGTTATAATATGAAGTTAATTTTTGTGTCAAATATATAGACTGATATTGCTTTAAATGTTCACAAGACTTTCTGTAAGGAATGTCATGATTTGTTTAAGTTTTGTGAGGCGGTATATAACATCCATTAATTACAGGTTGCATAATTTCAAGGTATTAACCTTACCTTTTTATAACTCTCTTTCTTTACACAATCAAGTGAGGTCTAAACATTAATAACCTACTTTCTCATGACTTACTTCCTCTTGAATGCTACCAGAAATGTAATGATATACCTGATATAACTTCACATCATCAGCCTAATGGTAACGGTACGAGTTCAAAACACGAGTCGCAATAACGTCGTTTTATAACAATTGTTTTGCGGTGCTTGTCGAAGAAACCTTTTCAAAACTGAACGTATTTCTTTTCAGAATGTACTAAAAATATGACTTTATGGTATTCATGGATTTTACTTTCTTAGATAACAACAATAACTTCTAAAGAATGCGGCGCGAAACCAACCTTATCTATGAAGTCGCTCCTCACTTTTTAATGTTACTTGAATGGATTATGTGACGTGTTTTTAAATAAACTGCTGCACCACATTGCATTTCCCAAAAATTACGGCCGCATCTTTACGGTGATGATTTTTTTAGCGTACGTAGCCGTTTTCCTACATATCAGGTGTTTTAATACTATAACAGAAAAAGTTGCGTGAAATTACTTTTGAAGGGTGGGTACATTTTTTTAGACACATGCCAGAAGCGGAACTTTCCTCTTACTTGGGCTGTACTGTTTAAATGATCATACTGAATTATCACATTACTTGGCCACAAAACTATTTTATGAAATAACAATGTTAACATCGCAATTATTATTAATGAAAGGGAGAGTTTTATATACGAGGAATTCTTTGCATGTTTAAATATCAGTTTGAAATCGACAACAATAATAGTAATTTAGTTCATGTCGTTTGCAGTATTTTGCTAAGATACTAGTTTTTAATTCGATTTTCAAGTGTTTATACTTTCCTAACTATTTACTTTAGCTTGACCATTGTCCAACATAATTTATACTTACTTGGAATCAACTCTTAAAGTTTGGGCGTTTAATATTATTCACAATATTTACAGCCTAAGTGAAGGTCTTTTGTGTGTATTGAACGTAGCTATTTATAGTTGGTTTGCGATGAAGTGAGCACTTTTGAATAACCCATTGAATAGAATAATCATTAAAAATAATATTTATTCTGACGCCAGACATTAACATTTGAGTACGATAAAATACATACATTTTGAGTATTACTTAGGTTACTTTATTATGTTAAAATTGGTTGGAAACTACACATTATTTGAAGGCAAAAACGTAACTACGGTTACAAAAATTCTCAGTTTATCCCGAACCGCCAATAGTGGTTTTTATATTCTGGAGATCCTGTACGTCATCTCACTTCAATAATTCCTCAGCCTTGCAAAATATTTTCTGACAGAATTATCTTTTCATCGACAGTAAGATTTTTAATATTCTATACCAAAAAATAATACATGTTTACGAAATTGATTAAGAGAAATCTTAAACTATTTTATTGTATTTTCAGTTTTTGAGCCATAACATTTATTCAAATTGTATATCAAAATGTTATCTTCGACAAAGCATAAGAAATGTTCTTCGTAAACTGCTGGACATAAATAATAATGGAATTATTCAATAATTTGTGATGCATAATCATTGCAAAGGAATTCTTGAAAGTTAACGTATAATTATCTTCCAACGATTCTGCATGAAAAATTAATAAGAGTTCATTATTTTTTTGTCGAGCAATTTACCAAGAATATATCCTATGCTTTGTCGAAGATAATATTTTAATAATACATTTTTAATAAATATAATGGTTAAAAAAACTGAAAATACAAAAATATTGTCTAAGACTCACCCTTAAGGGCATGGGGAAATCATAAAATAACTGGCCACGTGTGCATAGAAGACACTCATTTACCTAGCTGGAGATCTACACCAGAGTTATTCAAATACAGATAAATGACACCCCTAGAATTACGAAACAAGAAGTTGCAGCCGGGCGAAGATAAGGCAAATTTTCAGTGCGGGGCAAATGACGGCGTGGAACTGTGGCCAAAGCAGATGCTGCTGCCGCAACACTGATATTAAATCAGATTTATAGGGCTGTGCGTCTCCCGCTTAAAGCCTCGCCTTCGAACCCCAGCAAGCGGAAGGGTAGGGGGCACAGGGAGAGTTATTTTACTGCCTCGGGCTTGGGGCCCCAAAACACAACTCTCCCGGGAGCAGCGGCCCTTTTATTCCGTAGCTTTATTCCGCCGCGCTGCGCGGCCGCGATATAAAACCGGGCTTGTTACTAATTTTATTCAGAGCGGAACTGCTCGGGTAAACAGGACAGATAAAAGTTGATGAAAAATACGTTGGCAAGTGCTGCATTATTTTCTAAACCAAAGCGAGGAGCTTGCTCGCAGAATGAAATAGCAGCCCGGTCGTTTCGCTAAGTTTAATATTGCATATTATCGAAGTGAACTACTAGCAAGTAAATCAATAAAACACTACCCTTTTTTTGCCACACTAATCCCAATGCCTAAATTACATGTTCACGTCCCCTTGAATTTTTTTATTTTATTAATTCGTGCCGTAGGTTCCATTGTGACTGTGGTAAGGAATTTTGGAAATCAGCATTCGTCAACGGTATGATGGTTTGAATACTCAAGTTATCGCTTTAAAATAACACTTTTGTTTAATTACGTAACTCAATTGTGACACAATCACGATATTTTTTAAAGTTAACTATTATACATGAATATAAGTTTTTAATTTTAAATTAATTTTACATGTTATTTTATTGCTTTCTGTTTCTTAATTTTTGTGATTACCTCTAAGATAACATTAATAACAAGACCAATTTTGTCCGTGGATGATCGAAAATTGCGTAAGTTGACGCAGACAAATGTTTTGTAATTTAAATTTGGCAACGTAAACAAATGCTAACTTTCTGGGCCCATGAATATATCTCTAATAAGGCAAGAGAGAGAAAATCACATAAAGGTAAGAAAAATTTTCATGTCGAAACATTTCAGTACAAAACTCAGTAATCAACGTTCAGAATGTGCACATTATAATAGTGAATGCAACAACAAGAAGATAGTATATAACAACATAACATTAACGTATGTGTATGTGTGTGCAACATTGGACTGACTGAATTAACGTCGACACTAGCCTACGTTTTACAACAACTTCCCTAGGTTATTTATAGTCGAATAAGTCGAATCATCAAACACACACACACTGGAAAATCCTCGCACACGCTCACATCTTGAGCGCATTGGTAATTGTATAATACAACCCACAAAGCACGTAAGGTTGGTTCACTACAAACTGCTGTTCTAGTCACTTTCAAATGCTGTTTTGCTGTTTGAATACGACTCAATACTTATTTTAAAAAAAATTACGAAATTTTATTTATAAATGTAATGTTGTTCCGCGGGGCAACTGTAAGAGTGCTTCCGAGAAGAATGTATTGTAATTTTAGGCTACATAAGTGGCAAGTATATAACCAGTATGTGCTATATTCACATTTCAAAACCACCCTGCATCGACACCATTATGCTTGAAAAATTATTCTGAACATCCATGGGTATTTAAAACACATTAAAACAATTGTTTACATAGATTCATGAGTAATAAATCACTAAGAGTGATTAAAGGTTCTGGTGGAAACTTCTTGCGTTAAGAGGGTGACAGTCACTTCTGCTAGTGTTTGAGGCAACCAAATGTACATCATATGCTATCATCCGGTGACTACTGTATCATTTTCACTACACGCATGTCTCCCCCCTCCCCTTTCCCACCAAGCCTCATTATCTCGATTTACGTCAGTCCGCCAATGTTACCTTGCCAACTGGGGGGAGATTAGTCGCGAGGAGGGTAATGGGGTTGTATTATCGCACTGCAGTAGCCGGTCGGTCGCGCATTATCGAGTTGTTGCACTCCGGTGGCACGACACGTGGAGTAGGAACCCCACCACCCCCTCATACCATCCATTCCTTCCGAGGTGTGAGAGGCGCTTTGAGGCGACATACATGCCCGGCGACGTATTTTCGGCACGTACTGGTCTTATCCCCCAGCCATGCCTTTACCACGGCGGGGGTAAACGCCACTTAACCCTCTTTACCTCTCGGGATACCATCCCCGCACCCCCTTGATATCCTAGCTCGATGTGTCGCTCCCTGGACACGTTCTACCCCTCAAAGAACGGTCGCCAAAGAAGCCGGCCGGCGGTCGCAATTTTTCCCTCTCCAAACCCTTTTATATTACACTCTTCTTCATCTCGAACATTATTTCCTCTCCCGTATCAGATCGTCGTTTCTATGTGTTTGACGTGCGACTACAAGTCGCCTACGCTCATCCGAACCAAAAATTCATCCACAGTGTATAAGACAATTATTTTTGTCTCCAAAAGAGAAAAAATTGAGGATTTAAAATTTCACCAAGGATTTACAAAGAATAGAAACCAGCAGTTCTCCCAAAATATTTAAGTGTGCGCTTCTATGCTTGTTAATAAGGGATTTATTAAACTTACTTTATACATAAAACTGAAATTTTAAGTTTAAAAAATAGTTTATTTAGTAATGAGTAAGTATCCGAAATGCCATTTATAACGTCGCATTAAAAAAAACAGGAAGTTAAATGTACGCAATTCACATGCGGAGTACCGATGCAGAAACCAGATTTATCTACCAACGATCCAAATACTGGAAGATATTCAACACATGCGTTTATCTTCTACGGAGATGTAAAAATTTCCAGGTGAGCAGAAAACTATGCTCTACTTCTTCTAATTTATGTTGGTATTTTGATTTATAGCTCCAAGATTCCTGGAAAATTAATTACCTTGCTTTTAACACAGAATTACTGTCGAATCGTCAAAACTTATCTAAACTTGAAAATACTCTCTCTCCTTGAGTAATATATTTTTAATGAAAATAACCTATAATATATTTGTAAAGCATAAGAGAAATAAACTTTCTATAATTTCTTCACTGTTCCAACAATTAAAGATACTAGTTTTTTAACTCGTTCTTCTCATAAATATATGTTTTACGTTCTTACTAACTTAACAATTTTGTTACCAAACATTGAAACTTACAGAAAATAAATAGTTAATATATGTTTACCGTAAATTTAAAAGTCTTCAAATTACTATCGCATACGTGTGAATGATAAAATGACTAATACGTGGTCTGTTTATAGCATTTTGGATAGTACAAGTTTTACTACCCAGGTATAGGTCGTTCTTGATAAAGTGAGCACTAAAAATTTATCATTTGAAAAATATCACTAGCTGTTGCTGCATATAATTGAACAGTACCGGTAAGTCTAGTTGCCTTACTCTTTGCGTGGTTGGCAGCAAAATTACACAATATAGTTCCGTATATTTTCATTTTTAAATGCAGCAGCACTGAAACAAAAGCAACCGAAATCAACATAATTGTATTTTATATAAATAATAAAATTTTTATCAAACTGTATAGATTCTTACTGACTTCACAATTTATCTTACACGCGCAAACTTCAAGTTAAGTGTCCAGAGAGGTTAGACATTTCTCGTCGTTAGCCGTTACACGTGGTAAGATACCAATTAGCATTAAATAGAACTTTGGCAGGGTTTTTTTCAGTGCTCACTATATTCCGAACCGCCTATATTGAAATATGGTCTTTTTCTAGTCACAGAATAGTACTTCGATATGTATGAAGGACTCGACACTATTTCGATTGTAAAAAAATTATCTGTTTGTAATCTATACTTAATATACTGTACTTAATATGCATATCCTTAATGTGAAAAACTTTGTTTCGATACATTAAAACCATAAAGTAATGACTATTTTTAAAATGATATGTCAGCGTGCGTTAATTTCGACGAATTTTCAGTAAATCTCAAACAATTATATATTCATCTTTATCACAAATCACAAGAATGTATTGCGCTGCGTAGTTAGTTTAATTTTATAACGTTTTATAACAAATTTTATTTCAGTCGTGAAATTAAAGACTCGTGGAATGTAAGTGGCAGGTTTGTGCAGAAACACCGAGACATGAAACCTAGTATACGGTTAAGACAGTGCACATGATGAAATATCTCTGACGTGATCAATACACATACTCTTAACATCCATTATCAATCCACCTTCCTTGCCTTCCGCATTCTGTTGCACCGAGCTCTGGCAGACGGCTGCTTCACCCTCACATCCTCCCTTGTCTTCGGGAGCTGGTCTCCTAGGAATTGGGACTGTCAGAACCTCTTGTAATTGCTGTGCAGGAAGCCTGCACACAAGGGAGAAGAGAATGGGCGAAAGCTTCTGAGGTTGGGATCATAGTGGATAGAAGCTGAGCGCGGGGGGAGAGCCGAACAGAGAGGGCACCAACGAAATAATCTTGCGATGAAAACTTGTTGAATTCGACGAAAGGGAAACAGCCGTACTTGAATCTCCACCCGTGACAAACTTACAGGTTTAATATTTCACGAACGTTGCGCTACGCAATTGTATTTATCGTTATTATCAGTCAAGTCCACTTCAAATAAATGCTTAAGGTGGCGCGGTTCACCTCAAGAGTTCAACGTCTTTTTTTATTTTCATATTTGTACCAGATATTTTTTTTATCTTATTTTAAACATAAATTGTGAACAAATCTTCCTCTTAGGAAATTTGTGTATCTTTCATAATTTTTGCGTAATGAGTCGTAAACTTTAAAAATAGTACTTTACGGTTTTATGCACGCCATTAAAACCAACTGACATACCAAACTGAAAAAAAATTCACAGTGTATAACAATGATGTAGGCTTGATTTGACATATACATAAAACAAAAAAAAAATTATTTTTTATTTTTAAAAATTTTTTGAATTTTTAAAATTTAAATTGATAATACAGTATGCCTTATTAAATACAAACAAAATTCATTTTTGTTTTTATGCTAATCAAATCATAGCCCACAACATTGTTATACACTGTGAATTTTTTTCGGTTTGGTATGTCAGTTGGTTTTAATGGCGTGCATAAAACCGTAAAGTACAATTTTTTAAGTTTACGACTCATTACGCAAAAATTATGAAAGATACACTAATTTCCTAAGAGGAAGATTTGATCACAATTTATGTCTAAAATAAGATTTAAAAAATAGCTGGTACAAATACAAAAATAAAAATAAAATTTGACAACTGAGGTGAACCGCGCCCTAAAAGTCAGTGCTGCTATTTTCATAATTGCCTCACATTTATAAATGTCCCGCAATGTATCCAAAAAAGTATACTTTTTATATGTCGCGGCTGCGACACGAACTTACTACTCAGTGCTCCATTTACGTAATGTTAAAACAACCCCACAGTGTCAGTGGTGACAATCAGTCGTATAAGAGTCAATTTTCAACCCCAAGCGGCCAGACATTTTCCTCTATGGCTCTAATCGAGACGTTGTTTTAATTTACAGTGCACTACATTTAAATAGGCTAACAGTAGCCAGATATTAAACACTATTTGCAGACAATCTAAGTGTCCAATTACAAACATATCACTTCACGACGTTGTTTTGGTTTTAATAAACACTTTTTCTAGTATTTAACAATTAAATTGATATGTTTTGTGTAAATTCGTATGGGACAATGTTTAGTTTTCAAATTTTCGTTGTTGTTTTAAACACATAAAAATGGTTTTACATTATGTTTCGCGATTTTATCACTGTTCAATTTATGTAAAGTCGTTAAAAAAAAAACTAAAATTCTCAACCCGTACTAAATTTTTTGTACTTCTTGAGAGCAGTAGTTTTGATAGATGAAATGACCAAAACCTCTTTGCATGCACTTATTTACTAAAAAATTAATCTGTGAACTTGAACGTAATTTTTATGGGAAATTTATAGAATTTATACCGTACACATAAGGTGTACATTATAGATTTTTTTAAATTCAGGTAAATGTATAGTAAACAATTATACGAAATCAGAAATAAACCGGCAATTTCATACAAATATTTCCTTCGAAACTTGTCCAGAAACAAATGATCTCACAGAAACCACAGTGTTTCCGACATGCTTTCACTTCACAATTAAATTTTTTGATGCCGTTCCGGAAATCGTAAGTAATTTTTGCAACTTTCCACATTTCGGTTTAATATTTTGAAATAAAAGCGAAGGTAATGATTCTTAAAATTTTTAAAACTGTACAGACATGCAAAATTCGCGTTATTTTCTGACAGCTAACAAGACTCGAAGTGACTATAGGCTTTTTCGACGTCTCCCGCTGGCCGATATTGTCGTGACTTGCCACGGAGAATGCTTACACGGTAGAGAGGCCAATCTCTGTAAAGAAGTTACACACGTAAATGACAACACAGAAAAGTTTGTGGCTAATTGAATCCCAGATTATGCTCTGCTATGTACAGGAAAGTGATGTTTAGTCTTCTACCAAATGATAACGCTAATTTCGCACTTCTCTAATAATCATTAATTTAGCATAAAAATTATGTAATTTCTCACAGCCAAAATTGTTAAATAAGTGTGTATTCAGGAAGATATTTTCTTCAAAACTTCAATGGCAGGTGTAAAAGAAATAAAAGTTGTACAGTATGTATAACTGCGATTACTGCGTGCGTGTTTAAATAAAGAGCCTTACTCACGAACTAATCGTTTTACATATGAACAAGTAACGCGGGTGGGTGTGAAAAAAAGTGTTACCGCTCGAATTCCCATCAGAATTTGTCACGCTGTTTTTCACCCACTCCCCAGCCGACAGCAACCCGGGAAACTCACGCATGCGTAACTGGATTACTCGTGCCGCTCATTTCCAGGATCGGAAATATGTGCGCCGTGGATTTCCAGTCGTATTGTGTCAGACCACCTCCTCCCCCTCCATCATGGTGAGTGTTTCTCCCTCCTACACCTCTCCCTCCAACATTAAGCTATCCCGTCCGCTATTTCCGGTCGAACGGCACCGTTGTGTCGCGAACAGGTTTTCGGAATACGCCGCTGTGGCGTTGAGGCGACGAGAAAAAAGGTGCGCCAAAAAAGTTACGGAGGGGGAAAGGGGTGGGGAGAGGCTGTAGGCCGTTTTTTTCCTCAACTCTTGTCCATCTGCCTCATCCAGTCTCCAATGCCACCGCAGGAACCAGTCCCTACAAACGTTCCGGATCTATGTTAAATGTTTCCAGTTTTGTATCCGATCTCTCTAACCACCTCACCAACACCACTAAGCCACCCTCCACGCATACACGTACATACTTACACTCAAATACACACACTCTCTCTCTCTCTCTCTCTCTTTCTCTCTCTCTCTCTTTCTCTCTCTCTCTGTTTGATGAGCAAAAGTCGTGCCGACCGCATCGCACTACAACTCTCATTACTCTAATGTGTTACGTAATCAGACTCTATACAACATTTTCTACTCGTGTTTTACGTGTCCAAAGCAATTGAATAGGCGACGGTTTTTTTACATATATTGTGCTTGGGACTGCAAAAATGAATTTACATGCGTAATTGCACAATTTTTTCTACGAAACAGTACATTTACATACTTTCGGAGTTTCCTTTGTCACTACGTTCAGCAGGAATAAATTTTACTATCGGCGGTGTAAATAAGAACGATTTCATTTTAGTCTTTGCTCCAAACTTATAAGCGAACATGTTATAGTATGATGTGTTCCTGGTTGAACCAAGTATGATGCTGAAATATTTTAACTTCGCTTCTGGGGGCAAGACATTACGTCAAACGAATGCATCTTTCTTGCTATATAGATATATATATATATATAATGACTTTGTGCAAGTATTACTAATGTCAGAAACATTAGTAACGTGGTTTTCACGTTTATTACGAAGACGAGAATAGTCATTTTCATAATTTTATTCTTTGAAGTTCAGAACTAATGCTTATTCATAGAATCACAAACAATCACTGGTGGATCATGCTGGGGAAAATATTGTTGCTTGAAAGTTCTCTCACATTGAAAACTTATTTCTGTAAACAAAAATTACAATGGTGGTTATTGCACCAAGTCACAGATATATCCTCACGTGAATAGCGAAAACTGTTTTCTTTGATTGTTTTCTATTATCTGTGTCAGTTTTAGAATATCTGCCAAATTCAATGTTTTCAGCGTTAGTGACTGTACTAAGCACTCTTAATTAAATTTGACCCTCTTGATATTTATATAATTTAATGGGTATTTTTAATTAGCATGAATTTTATCGTATAGCTATTAATTATATCGTATAATATTAATCTAGATAGATGTTCAGAGTTATAAATTCTTGACTCCATACTGTTACGAATCACAATTGAACACACGCAAATTGTGTACATAACTCACGTATTTTAAACGTTAAAACCATTTTGGGAAATTTTTCTCCCACTGTTTTTATATCAAAATGAGACTTTCAAAATATATGTTTAAAACTGCATTAAAGCTTATAATCTGTGATATTTTAATAATACAAAAATTTGAGTGATTAAAAATAAAAGCTAGTTATTTAAGCTTAACTGTGACAGCTTTAAACTGAAGTGTAGTATTGACCTTTTGATAAACCTAAAAATTATCAGTTCCTGCAGAAGCTCAACGTGCTTAAATTCATGTTCCTACAGTTTCCATCTGATAAGGTACTAGGCAGGAAATCAAAATTTTGAATTCAAACATGTATCGTTAGACGTCACATACACGTTGTTTTTAAACAAAAATTTATTCCATGTATTCACGATAGTTAATATTAAATAGTTTTTGGATGAAAAATATTTTCCTGTCATTGATGTAATTTAATGCTGATTTTTCCCACGCATTAAAAACTTAAATGAAATTAATTAATTTGACGTGCAGTATATCAAAAACAGGGAAATGAAAAAATTGCTGAAATATAAGTTCTTTGAAATGTAAATACCCGAAATGTGTTTTGAATAATCGCATAATAGCTTGCTCCGGTTTTACGGACATTCATCATTCAAAACTAAAGATGAAGTTCTTCTTCGAAGTATGTTTATTACACGAAGCTCAAAACTGTTTCAGTTGCGAATGATACGCAGAGTAAGTATTATATTCGACAGAGAAAAAAATGAGTAAGTTTATCAACGGAATCGTGGACGATGGTTGAGTCACAGGAAGTTATAGTAGTTAAAAGGTCTGACAGACCTAGATTTTTATCTCACGTGTATTAATTTCGAAGTAACTTCTATTTACGTTTTAAGCAAGAGTACTTTAACTAGAGCGAGTACTGCTTAGGTGCACAAACAGTCCATTAAGTAAATTGAATGCCAAAAGACTATGAAGTTTCATTGCTTGTTTTTATCAACTACGCTTCTCTCGCACGGTGGGGAGAACTTTTTCACTGATGATATATCACGTCCTTTGAAAACCCGTATGAAACATGCATTTATAATGAGTGTTTTAGAAAGGCTTGTTAAATTAAAAATTAACTCATCGGAAGCGAACTTGTGCTCACTCTGCCAGCGTTAGTAAACCAAGTTAATTAACCCTAAATACGTATCAGTCTATTACGGTTTTTAAACTTTTGTTATTGTGCCTAACCGAAGATAACTTCTCTCTGGGATATTGGAACCAAATCAGGTAACACGTATTTTACAATACTAGCTTGCAGCCGCAAATTGATTCGCGGGTTTTTTAATCTAATGCGATAATACGTCTGATACAAATTTATTAAGGGCGCGATGTACGTACATCATTTTTCATCGCCATTTAATTATTTTTTATTGTTACCGAATATTTTTTTCTAATTCTAGACATAAAATGTGACTAAATTTTGCTCTTATGAAATATTTCATCTCTCATAGTTTCCGCGTAATTGCTTGTTAAAGTCAAAATTTGCATGTTTCCGTATTAAGGACTACACTAAAACCAACTGACATACCAAACTGAAAAATTCACTATAGATAAAGACGTTGCAGGCTACAATTTCACGTGCATAAAATTGGTATTTAAACAAAAACGCTGAAATTTAAAATTTAAATTTAAAAAATTCAATAATTATTTTTAAATATAGAAACATTTCATTTTGTGAATTAACACTGCTGAACTTGTAGCCTATAGCATCGTTATTCATTGTGAATTTTTTCTGTTTGTTAAGTAAGTTTGTCATCCTTAAAACGGAAGCATTCACATGTTGGCTTTAACAAACCATTGTGCAAACTATGTAGATAAAAAAAATTACATAATAGACCAATTTAGTCACATGTTGTGTCTAAAACAAGAAAAATAATATTTGGTATAAGTAGAAAAATAGAAACATGGTGATGAAAATTGCTATTTACTTCACCCTTAAAGGTCATTAATGACCGTTTTCGACTTTGAAATATTTTTTACTGTTTACATGTCTGATGGCATATCATGGGACATATTATAAACTTGCCTATGAAATAATTGCTGACACTCATGACTTGCATTGGATTCGATCCCAGTTCCCCACGTTCCGCAGAATTTCTAGAAAAAAAACTTTAATTCCTTTCTTAGTTATTTATGTAAGCATCAAACTGAAACAAAAAAGTCCACGATATCTTAACTGGTTTAAGCACCATCAAGAATTCGTAAAATAATACAACTTTTCACCCTTTCATTTTCGAATTTTTCGAAAAAAATTTTAATTCTTTTGTAGGTATTTGCGTAAGCAATATTCTGAAGCAAAAATCACCTCGCTATATCTGTTGGTTTAAGCGCTATCAATTATTCTTTGAAAATATATTTAATTACTTTTCACCCCTTTAATTTTCGAATTTCAGTACATTCTTCCATAGCGGGTGCATACGTCACTGTAATGTTCCTATTTATTAATTTATTTACATACGATCACAATTAAGCACTAGGCTAACAGCCGGTTTACAATTTGTCGTGTACATTACAACTACAAAAACCGAAATACATACTTAGAGGGGAAAACATAAAAGAACAGTAATTAGAAACACTTACTTAAATATATGCTTACATATATAACAGACTATATATTAAAATACAAGATGACAATATGCACCAAAAAAATTATTAATTGCAATCACACATCATAACTTTTAACTATTGTAGTAATATATATATATATTTTTTTTTTTGGCTACACAATTTCAAATATCATACGGTTTGCCCTTTCGTTGATGAGTGAGTGAGTAAAATTTATTAATTTAAATTATAAGTATTAACAAATGACCGTGTGTGTCGCCTTATAAAACCATGTTTTGTAAAGAAAAAAATAACATACTTTCTTCGTCGACTAAGATTAAAACAGTTTCAGTTATGTCACAATTAAAACTAATATCTTCAAATTAATACAAGTCGTGATTTTGGTCACACTGCAGTGTTATTAGTTTTCGACACGTGTGTTATAGACTACGTATTTTATTTCTTGCCATTTAAATGATGAATACCATTACGGGACTGATTTGTTTAGTAATACACTAGATGTGTTGACAAAATAGTAGTTGTTTTTGCTCAAATGTGATCAGTTGGAAATACGCAATTACTTATAAACCGTGCAGATATTTGAATTCTTATTTTGTTAACTCGCTCGCCTTTAAAATTAATTAAATATCAAGGTATGATTAAACGTTCCCTTAAACTGATGAATTCGCTCTGACTTCA
Organism: Medauroidea extradentata; assembly: GCA_003012365.1. NCBI lineage: Eukaryota > Metazoa > Arthropoda > Insecta > Phasmatodea > Phasmatidae > Medauroidea > Medauroidea extradentata. Next base: position 38,521 of record PNEQ01017212.1, on the reverse strand, counting down.
GAATTCTTTTAACTAAGCGCTTAAATATTAGTAGGTATGACGTTCAAACTTTTCGTCAAATAACCAGAACTAACCCAGCATTTAAAAGTAAATGTGTGTACAAAAGTTAATCTAATAGAAATCGATAGTTCGATATTCTACTATATTAAATATTTTCACATAATACTGGTTTGAATAGCACATAAAAATTACTACCATGGAATTTAATTCCGTGAGTTGGCTATTTTATAAAAACAGATCCAAGATTTTAATCTCGAGAGCTGAGCAATTTTTTTCTTCGCAAACACTTCACTCATTGAACGCTGTTTTTTCCTCATTAAGAAGTGAGTACTTAGAAACGTATTAAATAAATTTTGCTTCTGCATTTGATTATGACATCTACATGAGCCCTAACAAATTTTTTCAGAAGATACGTTAGTTTATAAGAAAGCTTGAAAGACGTATACTTATATTTATTTATTGCGAATGCTTTATTTTCGGAATATAAATTCATCATTGCTATACATGTATTTTTTATCTTCCATGCTAACTATGCCTGCCACGTATACAAGCCCCCCTTATTCCTCAAGTAGTTCAGAAATTATGCAATGAAAATATCACGTCCGACGTTTCTGGATCCTCATAAACTCCATTAATTAACAGTTACTAACAATTGATAACTGTACTTGCACCACTTTCCTAAGAAAATATTTCATTAGCCTGTTTTTCGTACCTGCATCCTCGTGCACGCTCGTAAAGAAAATACCCAAAAACATTTCCTCTACAGTAAATCAGTGATTGTTTAAATTCTATTTGGAATGTTTCATTGCCTATGTAAAAAAACTTTGTTACATGACAGAAATACTTCATTCCTTACGTACATATTTAGGGGAATTATATAATTTCCTCAATATATAATGAACTCACATATATACAAAATAAATTGTGTAAGACAAATCCGTTCATACAATACCGAATTCCGAATATAGTATCAAAATGAAAATTAAATTGCCTGAACTTTACTGTTGTATGATAATTACAAAATCATTTTTAAATAGTTTGTACAACTTCCACCTAGGAGAATAATTGAAATTGCTTTAATTGATTGATATTTAAACGCTGTAATTTAAAGATACGGAATATATGTTAGAGAATGTGGAACAAGAAGATTGCATTCATATCCCGCAGGGATTCGAAACCAGAACTTCTCGCACTCGGTTCGCAACCTAATACGCAACGAGGTTGCAATAAATGTAACAAGCAAACTCTTACATCGTAGTAAACTTTTTATAACCTTGTGGGAATACCACGCATTTATAACTGTGGCGTTCAGGAATGTCGTGCAGTTTTTCTTTGAAACTAAGGGTCTAAGATATTTTTACCACAAAGTATTTTACACCGTTTTCACCATTGAATCATGTAGTAGAACTATCAGAAATTTTTATACGAAATTCTATTTTCCAAGTTGTTGGACCGAATCTATGACAGGTTTAATCTTAATGGCTACCAACAAAAAATGCGCTCAGCAAATTTAACTCATGAATCGTCGTGGACCTACAAACTAACAGACATGTATATTATTTTTATGATATTAAATCTCCAGCGTCATTGGATGAGAATCCGTCCATGAGGAGTTAGATGGCCGATAATAAATAAGGACTAAGGGGGTAGAGGTTAGGATTAGTAGAGTGTGAGACAACTCTAACAAGACAACCGTGATCAGTCGCCACAAGCAGAGGTTCCAAATGCCGATCGTTCAAAAAGACAGCGGTAAGTGTCTTGCAGGTACGAAGCAAAAGTGAGTCCGAGTTAAGAGGCTGTCACATCTAGTTCAGAAATGCTTAATTTTTGTATTGTAAATGATAAACAGATAACTTACTGACAAAGTTCCATCGTACGAGTATTATATTTTAGTATGATGTGCTTATTTTTGTAATTATTGTCACTAGGTGTAGTTTGGATATGATTAAATTGTAAGCGATCATTACTACCTCAAAGTTTAAATTATCTAGTTTCATAATAACGCTTAGGTATATTGTATATTATACACATAATGCAAGCTATGTCTCTATTGCAATAGTTTCATATTAATAAGATATGTCTCAAATTTTTTACGAAACGGCATTTTTAAAACACCATGATATGATACCATGAAACATATTCTAGATTTTGATCTCCTTGACGTAGTAGTTCTAACTGTGAAATATACAGTACATAATTAGGAAAGATTGATGATCCTCCCCCCCCCCCTGATAAATGTTACCCTCACATAATTTTAATTCACATAGTTGCCCTAAGTTATACACGGTTAACAACCTGATGAAAGAGCTCAGAACATGATTCAATGAAAGGCACGTAGAATTGGCCTATAACACATGAGACTAATATTGTTGGACAATTTGCAGATAGTAAAAAAGGGTAGGTTTACAGCCATCTTGTATCCAGACAAACTCGAAGGATTGCTCAAAGGATGGATGGTATACACCTCAGTCAGTACCGTTTGTTCCTGCTCAGGCGCGACTTCTTGCAGGTGATGACCTTCGTGCGAGATATGCCACCACCAGCGCGCCTTCCACACTGGCCAACCTAACCTCACTTCCGTTGTCGTCCCTAACCCCTCCACTATTCTGGCCCTCCTCCGCTAACCATTTCATCTGGACCGCACGTGTAATAACTCTCTCGACTCATACCAGTGCCTTTCCGTGACTAGGGTAAGGTCGCGGGGCGGAGGGAATGGAGTACTCCTGCCCGCATACAATTTCCAGACGCAAGAGGGGTGGCAGCGTGAATGCATAATTTATGTAATTTAGGGGTTGGCGTAAAGGGACGGGGTCAATGAGGGTAGGGAGCAGGCCGCGGATGTGTGGCCGCTCCTAGGGGAGGGGGAAGGAGGAAGTTTCGGGGGCGCGGTTCCGTACCCCTGCGACCACGAGGGAACACGGTCGTGAATTAGGCATGGTCCAGGTTCGCAGCATCCCGCGGCCAGACATCATGTTGTCTTTGAATAATGGCCTGCTAATGAAGGACTGCCCTCGGACAGTCGGCAGGCCGATTGACTCTACCCTTCAGAGAAAACGGTCGCGCATCAAAGTTTCAGGTTACAGTTGCATGCGTTAATAACAATGTGGCCGGGAGTGTGGAATCGGATGGGACAAGGGGCATGGGGCCATTAGCAAGGGAACACCCGTTCGTTGCATGTTTAAACACAGGAGCCTTCCCCCCGAGACGACGCGTGAGAGCGAGGAATTCTTCTTCCTCGCACACATGTCGGTCCTGTTTAGTCCCAAAACATTTCATTTAAATTTCACAAGCGTAGGCACTCATCACGAAGTTGAACACGGTTTTTATTGGTTTAATGTAAATCGCAGAGTTTCATCAATTAAACTTCGTACGATTATCCAAAAAGTGACTTGATTTCAAATCATATAATTTGAAATTTTGCTTACAGGATTACACATAAATCCATGCTGTGTCGCATTCACAACCGTGTGTCTTTTGAACGACTCGTCTGTTATTTACTTAACTCTCCAAGAAGTTCAAATTGTTATTAACCTATCAGGTGTAGATTATTCTAAAACGATAAATCCAATACTTCATAGCTTTTAATGTGTTTATAAAATGTATGTGTCTGCACCAAAAACTATAAATAAGATGTGTTAATAATTTACCAAGGAAGATTATATAAAACCATTAATTATCGTCTGTCCACAGCTGTTCGTAACTATTTACATACATTGACAAAGCGGTTTAGTGAGATATAACGTTTGAAAAATGACGGGAATGAGCCACAACTACAGCATAAATACGAGTTATCACCTTTAATACGTATCTGTTTTGTGGTTAAACTCATCTCAATGCCATGGACGTAACTAATAGGGAATTTAATTCCTACGATAGAATGACTTGAAACAAATGTGAAGTATTGAACGTATCCAAAATAACGAAGTCAAAAATAAATTTATGTTCCGTCTGTAATTATTATCTCTATATAAATAAAAGTTGTATTTACGAATTGCTTTCTTATTCCACGCAAAAAAAATCATATCTCAGCAACTTACAACATAAATTACTATGACATGCATAGTTTTTGTATGGGACTATTAACTATTTGTCAGGTAATTCGAAGATAAGGACTCTTGTTATGCGAATCTATGATGTAAAGTAGAAAACGCTCTTTCGTGATAATACCTTTGACCATTATAATTTTCGAGAAAACCATGAAGGAAGCTCTGAAAGCCACGGTAACATATGTTTGGTATTACCATACTGGAATAAATAGAGTTCATAACGTGACATGCCACTCTTACAGCTAAAGTCACTAAATCTAGGTTGCCGAAAGAAAGACTGATGATAGGTGGATCACTATGTTTACCAGTACTAGATCTAACATGACTAATGAGTTGTCCAGTGGGGTGGTGGAGGATAAAGGAAAACATCAAAGATGATCTAATTTGAAATACATATCGTGTGGAGAGAATACGGGCAGGTATCGAAGCTGAGAGCAGAAAGGCCATGCAATAAAATTATTTTTTGTTTGGTATGATTGTACTGTTCTCATACTGTTACCGGTGATCACATCTAGCTTCAATGTTTTTGGTAGCAGCTAATAGTAGTGATCTACCTAACGTATTGAGAGTTTGCTTCTGTTTTACTTGACAGCAGGATGTGTTCATAGTACACAATTTTCTGCCAAACACATTTATTTGGATAATAGCAAAAGAAATGTAAACTTGTTTCGATAACATGTGTACTGTTATAGGTAAAACAAGCCATGCTTTGTCATTTAATGACATTAGAATTAATTTAATGAAGATGTTGATAGGAACTTTTTCTACAACAATATGTATGAATCTATGATTAGTACCACAGATTTCTTAACATTGTCCAATGATTCATCCGTTTCTGCTTAATATTAATCCAGCTTGAATAAATCCAAGACAGCACTGAGGTATGGTGCCTATGATACGTCCATCATTCGTCCTTGGCGAATTCTGCAGAAATCACAGGCCACGAAGTGGGAAGGCAAGCATGAACCACCCTTGAGTCTGGACCTCGGCCGCTCCACGTCGTGCAGACAAACCTAGGAGGACGAGATACGCCAATAGCAACCGTATCTCCTCTTCGCGAGTAGGATGAACACTAGTTCTCCCCATCACCCCTCCCCAGCAAACCTCCCAGGCAGGCAACCTTCCCGGACATCCCTCGTCCAACCAAGGCAAACCCTTTTCCCGAATCCCGCCAGGGGCCATAAATCCGACCTAGATCCCGTGTACCAGATAAGAGAAACCACTCTCGCTAATCTGGGCGCCGGTGTCTCTGGCAGTAGACTCGTCACCCACCCCTCCTTCCACCCTCTCGGGTGTATCTGAACATTCGCCACAGAGAAGCGTCTTTACCCCCTTCCTTGTTCCCCTCGCCATACATACATGCTGTGCGTGTCCTGGACGAGATTCGCAACCCCCTTCCCTCCTCCCCTCAAGCCCCGATAAACATCGCTCTGCAACTGCCGCCGACGACGGATTTCATTTAGTTGAAAGTTTTTTATCGACATACGACCTCGCGGAATCTCCTGCTGAAGTTACCTCCATCAACGACAACTAAAGTCAAGTTTCCTCTTTATTTATATATAACTTATCTTAGAGTTATTAAAAATGTCATAATATAAATACCACTTCAATTCAGAATATATATGTATGTGTGTGTGATGGTTTTTCAGCCCGAAGACATGTTTAGAACCACGGAGGGCGCCGGGTGATGGAAACCACGACGTCCTCTGAGGCGAGGTAATTATGCGGTGGTTCGCCACTGTCTTCCGTAGTATAATGATCAAGGGACAACACAACACCCAGTCCTGAACCCAGAGAGGCAACATTGACCTTCCTGACCGGGAACAGAACACGGGACTGTATGCCAAGCAGCCAGGAGCTCTAATGCTCGATTTTACTACAGACAAGTAAAACATACAAGAAGCTCCCGTTCAAGTTACACCGTTTTCAAAATAACTTTGTGGCATACGGGAATTTACGAATATCCTCAGTTTAACTAAACTTACTTCTTCTTTGACATAAATAAGTATGTTGCAACCCAGATACCAATATCACGCTAGTAACGCCTTTAGAAGCTTGCGAATATTAATGTGTTCACCATGTTATACTTATTAAATAAACAAAATTTTTGTGTTTGTGGGTGTTCCTGCTATAATAATCATTAGCCGTAGTGTGTGGTTCTGTGGTTTCTCTGAGATATAAAACCGCATGTCGTAGTATTAGGGGACATTAAAAAAACATACTTTAAGAGAACTTTCTGAATATATTAAATATCGTTGGATAAAACAGGTGGTATTAACGCAAACCAGACTAAGTTGCGTATTATTTGAAGCAACAGAAGAACTATGGTTCGGCAAGTTATTTCCGGCGGAGACATGATATAAACCGGATCCAAGTTGCCTGGATAATCCATGGTAAGTTGACTTCAGTAATTTAAAGTCGAACTACTAAACCGAAATTGCTGCTTGTAGATAGAATAATTCTACAGATGGTATGCGAAACGAAACCATCTTTGCCTTCTCGCCACACAGCGTGGCGATTATCGTATACGGCTAGCGAGGACACTCGCAGAACACAAAACATGGACAAGCGAAGTCAGGCGGTTAGCGCAGCAGACAGCTGTAACCGAGGCACAAGCCTGTCTTTTTTGGCTGACGTGAAGTGTTCAATGAGTGAACGTGTTTTGCTCGTTCGAGGCCTAGAAGTGCGAGAGCGGTAAGGACGACACATCACGGGCATCATGCCTTACCCTAGCCTCTATAGGCGCGAGTCATTGAACTGTCGTGCTGTCTCCTCGCCGACAACTCGTCTCCATGAGATATTCAATGGTGACTCGACCCTATCATTCTGTGACGTAATATTAAAGATGAAGTTATATTGCAGATGCCTACGCCTCCTAAAATATTCTGCGTCGAGATTATCGTACCTAAAAAGAACTGCTAAAACATTTTCGCCCAATTTCGACCACTAGAAAATATTAGTGTTATTTTTTTAAAGATTCTTTTAAAGGGGGCAAGTTACAAGCTAAAGAAGTATTTCGGACATACGCTATTGTAGCAAATGGTATGTTACAGAAAACCAGAGAAAACCCACAAACAAATAGATAACTAAACTAACAAAAGGATATTGCTTGCAACTAACAGACAAAGGAATTCACTCAGTGTTTTACAAAAAAAAAAAATAACACAACCCAGTACCCAAGCACCAAAAACTGACCAATAAAAAAAACTCAGATTATTCCACAAAAGGAAACGTCGCATTTTATTTTATCGCAAGATCATTGTGTTCGTATGTTTTTTTTTATTCTCTTATTCTGTCCACAGTTACTGTATTAATTGTTTTCGTTCGCTTTCCTGTAGGTGTCTGTGTTTCTGCTGTGTCATCTAAATACAGTTTTTGGTCGTACGTTTCGTTTCGTCTGTTTGTTGTTGTAGTTATTTTTGTCTGTTGTTTCGTGCTTATTGACGGAATTCCTTGTGTGGAATAATCTGAGTTATATATAAACCAGTGCGGCTAGCTGCTACAAGTGCATCCGCATCTAGTAACCTCTAGTGTTCATAATTGTAGGACAATAAACTCATAATTTAGTAGTATATGATATAATCATTTTTACGACTTAAGGCTAAATGTCCCCCGTGTGTAGTGTGAATCTCTGCCGAGTGATGGCAGCACTTTCGGGACCAAAAGTTCTACATAAATAACTTCACAACCCTTGGACGGATTTTAAGTCGGTAAACGGAATTGTACATTGTAATACCATACTAATGTAGGTAATTAGGTTGCATGTCATTTAAATTATCCGATACAGTAATTTTCAAAAATATAATTTCAAAAACCATTTTATTTTTAAAAGTCACCTTTGAGGAACATGGCCGTTAGTTAGACGAATTCAACCCAGTTTACATAATTTGAATAAGTCAAACAGTTTTGACGGAAACAGACAAATAAGGTATTCACTGTACTGGGTCAAGCGCGACCAAGGCGGCCGTGGATGAGCCCGCCAGAGCTCTCATCTATCAGCCGTTCCGCTCCGGCTTCTTTATCATCAGTGCCTGCTAGTGTGGTCAGTTTTGTGTTAGGATGCCTGGTGATTTTTGACGTTACCCAAGTGTCCCAGACTCTTATAATGTTCATGCGTTAGTTTTGTAAACAAAATATACGTGTAACCATGTCTAATTACTTGGGCTATCGGTTGGACGTAAAATACAAATGAAATAAAAATACAGGATAGTTTACGATTGCTCTGGAACAACGAAACAAAATTACAAAGCAAGACTAGTTTCTCGGCACCTCAATTGTATAACAGACATAAAATTTTGCGGAAAATTTTGTTGTGGTAATACTGACAGACGAGTACAGATTTGCACGCCAGTACGTCTGTTTTCCGGCGGTAAGAAGTTCGATAGCCACTTCACTATGTTTGCAGCCTGTATGCCTGTTCGGTGTCTGATATGTTATTTTACACTGTCATGCACGTATTACTTACCTAACTCATATTGTACAAACGATTCACTCGTGTTTCAACTCTTCGCAATATCTATTGGCATGTTATAACTGTCACTTGCGTGCTTGCGGTAGCTGTTGGTTCACTATACACGGGAATATAAATCACATTAAGTGTTTCAACATTTTCTGAAAGCATCCAGATACAATGGTACGCTTACGAGTTTCTGAAGTAATGAATCGTGTATATATATATATATATATATATATATGTGTGTGTGTGTGTATAATATTTCGATCATACAACGCGAAATACGGATTACGTAAATGGATATTTTGTTTTCCAATGAAAAGAAGTAAAAAAATGTCAAAAATAGTGCAAAACAACAATAAACCTTGACTAATAGGATGATAGCACGATTTATCTCTAATTTACATGTAAAGTAAACATTTATAGTATTGGAAAGAGAAGTTAAGAACAACATTGTTCAAGTTGCACACGCGTATGTCTGCTAGCCTCTCTGTATGTGATAAGTCATGCGACGACAGGGTTTGTGAGAAAGACGGAGAAGGCGGTATAAAAGTCATCACTAAATTTTCAAGGCCGCAGCAACTGAAACAGGATAACACAAATCCTCTACCCCCCCCCCACCCCCACCCATCATCTCTGGCAACTATCTACCACGTAGCAACTTCAGCCTGAGTTAGCAACCGCATCCATGTTCAACACGCCTATGAGAATGCTGCTGTAATTCTACATCTTGTTTAGGTTTTATTTACTGTATGTACAGCTATTAGTGCCACCCACCTGTCAATTCATAGGCGGCAGCACAACAAGAGGCAGTATCCACATACAGGATATGGATGTTCTTGCCATTCGTATCTTCGTTTCTAGTTAGCTGAAGAAGTAATTGAATGCCCATCATTTATTCATAACAGGGATATATGATATGTGCGTTTACAGTTAGTAATCAAATTAATTATGTATTAGGTATATTATGTGCCGGAATACACACAGATTCTCTGTGAAAGGGAAAAATGTACTACAATCACTGTAACTGCCCAATGCGATTCAGATTCCCGAATGCTTCCTTGCGAACATACAGAATTTGGCACTAAGAGATATGTAATACAATGTTGAGGTTGATATATTTGTATATATATGGGAAAAAAATATTTTGCGATCAATGCTATTAGTGGGCCGTGGTGTCTGAGTGGTTAGATCGCTCGCCTCCACCAAGGCGATCCGGGTTCAATCCCCGGTCACAGAATATATAGGAATACAAAAGTGAAATAGCCGGTACGCCAGCGAACTCAGTCACACACGCCAGAAAAATGGCTTCCCTGGCCCGCAACATGGCGGAAACACCTACTGCTAATCAACGTGAGGCAGCTGTTCTGATTATCGGCAGCCAGGCCAATAGGAAACCTGCCGTAACATGCAGGAGCCAAACAGACGCAGAGCTGACATCAATGGTCTCGGGAAACCAATGAGCGGCGAAGTTCGCCAATATCAAACGAGCCGCCTCGTCATTTCGCGTCTGTAATACAATTTAGTCTGTGCCCCGGCCAGGTAAATCATGTTTCACGATGTCGCCGATGGACGGGTTTTATCGGGGTTTTCCCATTTATCCCACCCCTACACTAACACCATTTATGCTCATCGGCATCCAAGACTTTTGCCTACAGTGCCGTAGAACATACTTCAGATCAATTTCATGTCTGTGCGTATCAGTTACGACAATGAAGTACTACGTAATCAGAATAGGTAAATTGCAGGTGTAGGAACAATGTATTCCGGTATGTTAACATAAAATAATCGTTCAGACGTGGTAACATATACGGACTGCATTTCCCCACATTTTGTTGTAAATGTAAATTAAATCAAATAATAATATTACTAATAATTTGGCCCTGGAAAATTGTTGTGGTTGAGGGATAGTGCACAAGAGCGGTATATATTAGGCGGACTAAATCAAATAGTTATGTAATTCATGACAAAAAAGGACCCCTTTTGATGTACGTATGTATCCCCTGATATTGTTTCTCTTGGAGTTAGAATGGAAATTAGGAAAATTAAAAGTGTATTTGTACATTCAAACTACTAGGTAAAACAAAGCCAGCGAAAACTTCAAACCGGAGGAAGATGTTTATCCTGTACATGTAATGAAGAACATAAGATTTTTTTAATCAATATAAATAATTTTACGCAAATACACACCCCTCCACATACACACACTCACACAAATACTTTGTAACTTCATATATACATCGTATTATCAATGTCGATCTTATTTTTGCTGCTGTCTGTGTGGCAAAAGCAAATGGGAGGATAAAGCAGTCTTCTGAAACATTGAACCAATCGTTTATCAAATAATGCACAACATTTGTGTACTGTTATACTAAGAAAATGCAAGAAAACACATTCCCAGACGAACTTCATCTGTGATTCTTTTTTCTTGCATTTACTGTGTTTTTTGTATTTTGTCACTTTGTCTTTCAATACAAGTTTGGTCAACAAGACATGAACAATGGCGTATGTCCACAAACCAATAAATTCTAATAAAAGTTTATTTTAGTTAATATTTTATGTTGTGTGGAACATTCTTACTGCTACTGCAGCTTGTAAGTTTTAAAAAAAATTGTTACTTCAACCAGAGTATATTTTAGTGATGAGAAATGTTTAAATAACCCCATCCTGATCCTTGAAACACCAAAATTTCCCGGGGAAGGACTCCAGGAACCCCCTCCCCCCCTGATTTCATTTGTTAGTTGGGTGTTCCTCAACAATTAAGTAAATTTCAGTCCGATTTTTATGAACTACAGTCATAAGACGCCACGAAGCGGTGCCTGTAATGACTATAGATAGATATTATGTACAGTGAGATTTGAAAAACCCCAGTTTGCGTGTGTTCATCCCATACAAAATGCAACTCATAAATTGACATAGTGTATCATTTTTTAAAATAAACAAATTCGGTCACTTAATAATTTTATCTGCAATATCTGCACCGATTTATGACATAACGCATACACACAAAAGGTAACTTGCATTTGCAAGACAAACATTTATTCCTGCGAGTTAGAAACAAAGTTGAAACGTATGTAATAGCCCGGAGGAGCAGTGACGCTACCTCTGTGGAAAACGGAACGCATATGGCTTCGTGTTTTCCACGGTTTCCTGAGTTACCACCAGGCGAAAGCTTAGATGATACTTACTAACAACCGTGTATGAATAACGGTAGCATAGTTGGTTTAGTTGTTGAGTATTTCTGTCCGTAAATACCACACTGCAATACAAATTTAACACCCAAACGGATGTATGTATTTTCAAACAGTACTATATATAATTACAAGAGAGAGATGTGAAGGATGCTTTTGACCTAGGAAGCACACCAGAGGCCGACTGTCGCATCAACACTGTTATTTACGCGAAGGTAAAAAATGGGGTGGGGGCGTGAATCCTATATCGTGACACCTTACGTGTTAACATCTTATTTTTCTGTTTCCGACAAAAGTATTTGACCTATTCAAAATCTGTAAATTGCGTTAAATTCGTCTTACTCACGGCCATGTTCCTGTAAGGCGACTTTTGAAAAAAAAAAAAAAAAAAAACATTGTGTTTTAGACATTTTTTAAAAACATTTCTATATCGGATAATTTTACTGGCATGCAAACTAATTACCTAAATTAGTATGGTATTACGACGTAAAGTGCCGTTTCTCTCATTAAAATCCGTTCATGGGTTGCCAAGCTATTTCTGTAGAAAAATTTGCTCATTTTGGTGCTGCCTCTTGGTGGTGGCATTCTGATTTAAAATGGGGACATTTGGCCTTAAGCTCTAAGAAATATAAGGGAGAAACGAATCAGCAGTTTTCAGCGCAGGTGAAAGGTGTTTTGATGTATATCTCAGCGAGCGCCGGAATGAAAAGGGCAGTGTGAACGGGAGATCCCCGAGAAATTCCGCCGATCGAAGTTGTCTTCTCAGACGAATTCCATGTGTGAAAATCTGGGTCGATTCCGCCGGGGTAGGATGGGATCGCCTTGGTGAGAGCTGGCTCCGCTATCTTAACTGACTGAGAGGTTTTGAAATGGTAAGGTGGTAAATAACTTACAAGTCTTCCTTTAGTCAGCAGATTTTTTTTCCGTCACGTGTCTTAAACTAGTCCAGAAGTACGCCCGTGTTTCGCAGCCGTTTTATTTTCGGCGTTGTGTGACTGGTTTCGGAGCAAGAATTTATTCACATGGAATGTAAAACATCCAAAAAGACACAATATAGACAGGCTATGAGGGACGGAGCGAAATATTGGTTGAAAATATTCCAGTAATTTTCACATACGTCCTAAGCGAGGTGACGCAACGCTAACACGTTGGACTCTCATTCAGGAGGCCCCGGGTTAGATCCTCGGCTCCGGCAATCCTGATTTCAGTATAACAAGGTCACTCGAAATCGCTGCAGGCGAATGCCTGTTCGTCTCTCCACTAGGCTTACGCTTATACAAAGCTGATTACTGTTATGTTCTCTTTCATAATACATGACTTTACAATGCTTGTCATGAGCTTTACCACTACAGAAGTCGAGTACTATTTAATTGCATGTAATTGCATGCGTTGGCATACGAGAAACTGCAATCGTTCTACATACGAGTGAATTAATTACATAAGTAAATAAAATGTTTCAAGTTGTAACAATTCGTGTGAGTGAACATGTGGGCATCTGAAAAAAAAAAAGTTATTTTTTAAAATAACTAACTTTAATATAACCACAGGCCAACACCTGCGCAAACATATTGGTTTAAAAAGTCTTAACAGTATTGAGTTTTACATTGCGAAACGTACACGCATAATTAATACACTATTTTAAAAAGCAAAACAATTTATTGATATTTACCACAAATTTTGTTTCAGCTACTAATTTAGGTTTGTATATGTATACACTGTATTTCTTCAGCCAACTAAATAACCGCCAGTTTAAGTGTGTATGCCATATACGTTTCGCAATACACGATCCCAACGAAGATTGAGTTTTCTGTCGAACAGCAATCTAAGTAAGGATTGAAATCCGTGATTTAGATAAATTCTTTTATAACTGTAATTTACACAATATGTTTTCAGTGATACTTGGAAAAATTTTGGTGATATAATTTCATTAATTATTTTGTGAAGATATTACGGAGACGTCATATATTCGGGACAAGGACAATACATTGTGTTCACATGAGGCGCAAGACAACGTACTACCAAGATTAAATGAACTAAGCAAGGTCGTTTGTACAGGAATTTAAATGTTGTAGATTACACTTGAAGAGTCTTACACAAAAGTTAGGACACAACCACTTTGTTGGTTAAATTCAAACCTTAATGCATACGTGTGCCATCTCACGTACCTAGCACAGACGTTACATCCATCGTCATGTTGACAATGTGTCGAGTATTTGACCGGCCTACTGAAGTCACAAGTGCAGAAAAGAAGCTGCAGCTGCGACAACAGCATCTGTGGGTTACAACACCACCGGTGCCTCTCGTCATTTGTTTGCGAATAGCAGGTGTGCGTGTAGCAGAGCGTGCAAGTGGAAAATTATACCAACTGTCGCCCTGGTATATAGCACGCATTTGCAAGACAAGACGATAGTGACACGTATCACACAGCAAGAAAGTACACTACACAGCATCATGGCGAGAAAACTCACACTCTTTGCCATCCTCGGGTTTGTACAGGTAGGCCTAGTTCACGGCTTTGTTGAATTGTTGTGTGTTACATTACGGTGAAATAATTTTGTGACCATGGCATGAAATTAACTAACATAATACCTCCTGAAGTGGTTTTTTTTTTGTTATTTTGTAAAAACAAATCATTTATCCGAGGTTCCGCATGAATACAAGAATGTGGATGTGTAAAAAAAACATTACTAACTGCAATGCACATTGCTTGATAATATAAACCAGCTTTAAAATCCAATAATTTGAACACTACCTATCTGAAAGGATGGTTACATCAACTGAGGTAGACCAGCAATCTACATGCAGTTACAAATCAGCCTTAAAACAATATTTTAAAAACCTAACGTAACAAATTACAAGAGTTTATGTTGAAGTTTTCCAAAAAATTTTTAAGGAAATAATTTAAAAGTTATTTAATCTAAAAATTTAAAATAATGAAATATTTTTGGAAGTTCTCGGTATTTAATACAGTTAAATTACCGCAAGGAAATATTACCCGTAATGTTTGAAAACGAGAAATTTTCTGCACAATTCATACTTTTTTTTTTTAGTGTCCAATAGGAAGCTTTGAAACCGGTGTAACATTGTAAAAGTTTTACATCTAACGTTACCTCTCTTGTAACCATCGTAAATACGTGAACGATATATTCTGCTAGCGGTGTATATGTGTACATGATAAGAGTGTCAACTAAATTTTATTGTATTGTAGACATACGCCATTGCTCGTCTTTAGCTGATCAAACCTGTGTTGAATGACAAAGTACGAGAACGAACAAGAAAAAAATTAATATAAAAAACACACACAAATATAAAAAAAGAGAAAAATGAAGCCATCCCAGAGGAATTCTGTAATATTTCGCGTGTGTTTTATATTTGTTTTTTTCTTGTTCGTTTTCGTACTTTGTCATTCAACACAGATTTGATCAGCTAAATATGAGCAATGGCGTATGTCTACAATCCAATAAAATATAATTGTAAACTCCCATTGCAACAAACATTTAATAATCTCAAGAGTGTCAATATTAAAGACACATAATATATAGGGGAACGTCACACAAACGAAACTAAAACTTTTAATTTAAAACAGCGATAAACCTTTATAATCAAGAGCACAACATTTTATTCATCATGCCTACATCTTAACATTATTAAAAGCGTGAAGAATATTTTTTTTAATAAAAGTATACTGGCAAATGTCTCATGCCGAAAAAAATATTTAGTACGCCTATACCTATAAAGAATGTTGGTGATCATTGCACATTATAAAATATGTAAACACTGTGTTTGAAGGCATTGTGTTATTGAATGTGGAATTTTAACAACAGCGTCTTTCTGTGGCAATATCTTTAGCAATTATGCTGAGGAATTTATTTAATCTCCCTGAAAAGAGAAAATTATTGATTTACGATTATTTGAGTAAGTTTGTTGTCTCCCATATTGATCTTTCAGATATACTATGTTTGTTATGGTCAGAATACCACATCAAATAATTGATGGTAACAAACAATGTTAATAATAAACGTGTACATGTACTGTATTTTATTATTTAGAAATAAGCAATGACGATTTGCCGTAAAACAATGAGATAAAACGAAAATTTAAACTCGGCTTTTGGTAAATCTCTAAACCACAACAGAGTAAAAATAAAACTGGAGATTTCAATCTTGATAATTGATACCCATACCCCCTAAAATCAATTATAGACCAAATTAAGCTCCTTTATGCATTATTATTCAAAATTCCTTATTAAGATTACTAACGTTTCAGTACATAGTTTTTAATTAGTCAAAATTTTTATTCTTATATTCTAAATTCTAAAATGAAACTCTATTTAAATGGTAAGAGTTTGTAAGTACGTTACACAAAGTAAAACTGTGTACACGTACACAATAGTTTACTTGAATACAATCCGTCCATTTACCGATGCACTGCCCTTGTACAATACATGGAAAGTACTCCATACGAAATACGTTTAATTTTAAATTGTAATGTCAATTATCCTGTTATAGAGGAAGCCAATATGTAACATTCCAAACAGATTCGCTCGTTCTCTGCACCGACCCCGATTAAATATCCCTAACTTCTATTAGCACCTATGCAGCGCAGCGCACGTGCCAAGGATGTAAAACAGGTCTTCACTTACAACTTTTCTCACAGTTGGTACTAAATAGAGCCCTCATCTTATTGTCTGTGCATGTGCATATAAAGTAAAGGTGTCATAGCGTAAATAAAAGTATCAAGGGCTGTAACGCAACGTTTATTTTCAGTTGAATTAATTTGACCGATAGTCAGATTACTAAGCTGTGTCCAGTACAGTAAACATATTTATATTAAAAATTAGATTACCTCTTGTGTAGGGTTTTTTGTTTACGGGTTGGTATTGACTTACTTGTTAATGAAAAGTAACCTACAAGAGGTAGTAGTCAGCTCTATACACGTTTTAGACGAACTCACTCCAACCACATATTGAACTACTCGAGTTAATATTTCACTCTACCCAGAGTAACCTCGCTTTTTTCGTAAACTTATATTTATATTTTAACGAACATATCTTTTCAAAAAGTTTCAATTTTATTTTTCTTAGGAACTATTTTTTATTAAGGACTAAACTTGAGCGTTCTCGGCTGGCTGAGGAATGGCAAACATTCATACCGTGGAAATGTGCAGTGCATTATTTAACAATTCAACACTTGTAAACTGCGCAGACAATTGTTACAAAGTAGTGACTAAATAAATTGATATAATTACGTTTCTTTAATTTCTTCACACTAAATCATGTAAAATTGTTTATATAATAAATTACATCAATATTATACAAACTAAAATCGTTTCGTAGTCAAGCACAAAAGCCATTCCACAATTAAAAAATGTGTAGGGCTTTCAACAATACGACACATGCAGGAAAAATGCATTTAGACGTGAACGAATACTTTGTAGACTGTAATATACATATATAATCACTTTTTTACTTACCAAGTAGTTAACAACGCATTACACATGCATAATTTCTGCTTTGTTTTTAACGTGACTTTTTTATTCACGCCTGATTCAAGCTAGCCATGTTTGCAATTCTGGTCAATTTTTAAAAAATTTAAAAGGTCATATACCAAAGACGATGTGATCGGAAATGAGCTTGGCTGACAACGTATCAAACACAGTTATATACGACCGATTTTTAAAATAAATCTGCCCATCACTATTATTTGACATTTTTAATGTAATTATGTTTATAATACTCTTTTATTATGTCGGTAGAATCCTGCACCGTCATAATTTAAGCTTTATGTTTATTCATGTTCCGTGATATGGTCCTGAATGTACGAATATTTACAACCATATTGTACCTATCAGGTGACCTCATGTACTTCTGTGTGTGCATACAGTTCCACTACAGCGCATTCAGCGAAAGTGCACATTTTTCGTTGCACCTATAAAAAGCGATATTTTATCGTTCCCCTGAACTGGAAATTTTCAAATAATTTTACCAAAGAAGCGCTATACTGAGTGAGTTTCAGTAATGTTTCAGTAGCAATAAATTGATATTTCAGGAGTTGGAAACATGTATTTACTAGTTTATCACTAAGAGAAGCAACTGAATTAATTTCACACATTCCAAAAAATTATTATAAATTTAACTCTATATGAAGTCTTATAAATTAAGCGACCGGTTAGCATAAAATATACCATTGGGGTATTTTAGCGCACTTGAAAGCAACTTAAAAATATTATAACTAGTTTTAAGCACTTAAGATGAACATAAACGATTAGGCATAATCCATGGCACTTTGTCAATTAGTCCGAAGATGCAATACTTTGCTCAACGCCTCAAAGTGAGTAAATTTTAATTAACGACAATTTCATTAACTTTCTCTATTTTTGTAAATCAGTTTGACAATTCTGTTCTTGACTGACGTATAGATAATTCATTTGTCAAAACTCCCGCGGTGATATTTGTTTTTACACATTGCGTAAACGTTGTTTGAAAGAAATGTGATAACAGAGCTTTTAAAAGTTGTTTCATTAACATCTAATGTAGTCTACATTTTTTGTGTGCAAAGTTGATAAGCGGTTAAGATAATTATGAAATTAAAATTGTTGCAGCGGTTAGGAATTTAGTATTCAAGTGCTTTCACACAGTGAGAAGCACAGATATTAAAACTGTAATCACTTAATTTTAGAGATGATAATATAAACTCGGTTATGATCTTACATTCCACCCCAAATTATATACCAGTTTGATTACTTCGTTAGCGAACATTAATCTTTCATGTTATGTCACGATTCTTTATTGAAAATAATAAAGCAAAATAAATGTTTAAGGCATAGATAAGCAAAGTTTTCGCTTTAAACTGGAAACTGTAAATATTTGTATATTGCTATAAATTTGAGTTTGGTTTAATTACATGAATCTGCCTTATCGGTAATCTTTTGAAGACTATAGATTGATTCAGCAAAAAAAAACTCACTGATCAAAACAATGAAATGCTCTAATCGAATTTTTTTTTAATGTATTCAAATGAACGAAATTTTTATATTCCTTATACTTACGCTTTTTTCTACGTGATGTTCCTTGCTCAAGAACTGCGTGCTCTAAAATTTTAATATTGGGTATGTCAGAAGAGACTTAAATAAAGTAGAGCAACTTTATAGAGAGCAACAGAGCGAAGCTAAAAATTACTTAAAACCAAATATAGGTGGTTGGGGATAAAGTGAGTACTCAAAATAGCCCTGCTAAAGATCTATTTTCAGCCAATTCGTATCTTTACGCTCGTAACGACTAATGACATGACATATCTAACCTGTCTGGACACGCGTAAGATAAATTGCGCAGTCAGTCTGAATCAATACAATTTAACAAAAAAAGGTTCATTAATTTAAAAAAAATACAACTATGCAGATTTTGGTTGATTTTTTTTTCCTGTGTTGCATTTAAAAAGGAAAACACACGGGAACTATATTCCGTTATTTTGCTGCCAACCATAGAATGAGTTTAGCGACAATAATTTAAGTTCAATTATATGAAGTAGCGGGTATAGTGAAATTTTTCAAAGGTTAGTGGTCACTTTATCCAGAATGACCTATTTCAAGCAAGAACCGAAGAATGTGAATGTCCTCTCTATGAACAGTACCTATACACTGTACACACAAGTGTATCTAATCAAAACACGTATTATATGTAGACTAAGTTGTTCATATACGACATTTTTTAAACTGTACACTGTATCGTGGAAAATATACTGAGTCAATCATTAACTGAAGTACTTTATTTAATAATTACAGATTGTCTCCTGTTTTACATGGCAATATTGACAAATCTAATGATTCGTCAGTGAAAATATTTGAAAATGGTTAAATACGCTGGTTTTAATATAGAGTGTATAAAAACCTAAATTTATGGCACACCTTGATAACTATGTTGTTTTACAGGTACTGCTTGCTGTTGGCATCACTGCGACCCCGACGGATAGTTTCAAAACATCCTCTGACACCATCATCGATGAGATAAAAGAGGTTATAAACAACATAATTAAGGAGTACCAAGACTCCTGGGTGATCGTCAAACAAGGCGAGGTGCTGATAGCTGACGTTGAAGAATGTGCCAGGAAGTGCAAGAACATGTCCTGGATGGACATTGGCAGTAAGGGCATGGAAATACTCAAGAAAATAGGAGACCTGTACGACACAATTAGCCGAGAAAACAAACCACTCAGCACCGACACGGAGAACATGTTTACCACTCTGAGGACGCTCTTGGACAAGTTGGCGAAACATCACACTGGTGGCTTGTTCAATGTCCAAGACCTCGTGCAGTATTACCTAGCCTCTGTAATTAGGGAAATGCAGAAACAGAGCTAATATTCTTGGGTGAGGGGGGCTGATGAAATGAAAGGCCAATTCTACACACACGAACGAGTGTATGAATTCTGATTGTTAATACAATTTTAAACAGTAATAAATTCGCCGAATTAAAATAAAGTATATTTTCCACGGTAATGCCTGTGTGTTATTTTTTGGTAGACATGACAGTAAGTATAAAATTAAAATGTTAGCATAAATTTAGACATAGGGAATCCGTAATTTACAAATTCATCAAACTCTGTACACGTAAAGTAGGCCCTACATAGTATGATGACTTGAATTTTGTGTGTTTGATTATTGTCTTTTACGTGGATTCGCATTAACGGCCGTTTTTGAATTTTTTACATAATGTCGTATCTGACTTCGTCAAATTCGGTGCACATACACCACATACCAAGCTGATTTGACTTTTCTGTATTTCGTTCATACTATCTTCACATTTTCAAAACGGAGGCCATGTTAATTTTTTTAAAGAAATATTATTCCGATTATTTAATCTTAATACATGTATACTACTTGGTTAGTTGACTGGACTTTGGTCTATTTCATTCATCTGGCATTATGTTTTCAAAACAGAGGCCATGTTGCTATTATTTGCATAATATAACGTATCTGAGGAATAATTTTTGTGAATTTCATCATAATTAGTACACATATAGTACAAAGCTGGATTGACTTTTTATTATCATTGTCCGTGTATTCATATTTTGAAAAGGCATTCATTGTTCTGTATTTAGCGTAACGCATAATTTGACACATCTAAAGGATATATTGTCCTGAATATCATCAAACTTGGTACACATGTATTACTTAGTAAGCTAATTCGACTTTTGTGCACAGAAAAAAGTATTTTGTAGCCACTACAAAACTGTTTTTTCTGTGTGTATTTGTCTATCATATTTTCATACTTCCACAACGTTTGCCATTTATATATTTTCGGCAAATTTAGAAAAAAAATTTTTTTTCGAATTCATCAAAGTTGGTACACACAGACTTATTAGTAAGTTACCTCAACATTAATATATATTCATCTTTTCGTGTTCGTATATTCAAATTGGCGTGTATTTAATACTGCTTACAATCACGGAATATCGCAAGAAAATTCTTTCGGATCCTCATCAAATTGGTACACATATATGACTCAATAAATTGACTTGATATTTTTTTTATATTTACCAGTTTTACGAAGGCTGATTGAACATATTTGGATCACACGACATACCAATGCTACAATTTGTTTCAGAACTGCTTCATTATTGGTACACGTATAGCACCTAGCAAGTTGACTTAGTTTTTACGTTTTTGTTCGCGTTGTTCGTATTTTCTGAATGTAGGTCATTTGAATATATTACCAGTACACGAGCTATCTATAGAAGTAAGTTAATTTGAGGTTTATGTATTTAGTTTTTGTCGTGTTCTTACAGTAAAAATTATGACAATTTAAACATTTTTAGATAACACTAGATTTCTGAATTAGTAATTTTACTGATTTCCATTAAACAGAATACACATATAGTTCGAAGCAACGAGACACGACATTTGTTTTTTTTTTTTTTTCATGCTGTATTAACAGTCACAAAGTAAAATCAATTATCACATGAAATGTCTAAATTAACCATTCACAGAATGTCATTAAACTCTGTATCCACTTAGCACCATGTTCAGTGACATTAGTATTATATGTTTTTATACAGTATTACATTTTTAAAAACTGCTGTCCTTTTATTTTTTTAAGTGAAACATTTAGCATCTATTTCCTAATGATTGTACACACATTCATAACTAAGTAAGATAACGTAAAATGTTATATTATTGTGTCATGTAATGTTTAGTATTAAACTATACCTCCTAATTTCGAATATTTCACGATGTAAACACATAATTTTCAGTGCATGCCAACAACTGCAGGACAGCTAGAAAGCCAATTTAATCCAAAGTCTTTATTGTTATAAGTCAAACATATTAGAAGATAGCACGAGAGTAAATTAAATTAATTTTATGCTATATTCTTAGATGGATGTAAACTGTTTTAACTTTTAGGGTTATTTTCACACACTTTGAAGAAAGTACGCTTATGAGTTGTGCTGGCATCTTCTTGTAATTTTATTAATACGTTATGAGACTAGAACGAATATTACCATAAAAATTACACGTGAATCTTATTTCAAAACTATTTTGTCCTGCTACAATTTATTTAAAACATAATTTTTCTTTGCAACAGAATTTCGCAGACATGATTAAAATTTAAAAGTGCTGTGGAAAAAAAATATAATGTTGTTCACATTGCCTAGCAACCATTCAAACATTGACGAAACTGTTTTGCATAAATAACGAACTTCGTCTTACATAGAGTATTCAAGCTATGATTATCTTAATCGTATTGTTTGTTAATCAGTCTATCATATCTGCACGACTTTTCCCCTTTCACGTCTTGGACCAAAACGCGATTGCAAGTTTAGGACACGTAACGTCAAACAAAGGCACCTGACTGCAAGTGCTAAAGGAGGAGGATAATCTAGAGAAGAAATTCTGGATAAAATATATCTCAGCACTGCCGCTCTATTGTTGGGTTAACTTAGTCTTCTAGTAATTCGTGGCCTGTTTTAAACATGCGAAGAAGATCTTTATAGTAATGAATTTAGTGAAATTGTTATTAAAGACTACGTTTTATTATTTCTGATGTTTTTGCGAGTCATTTTTTTTAAATCCTGAATAGAAGCTGATTTCGCAAAATAGTTCAATAGAAATGTTGGAAATTATTTGTACTATGTAGCACTTTTTAAAAACATCAGTTGCTATAATTGTGGCTATTTATCGACTTAGTTGAATTTTCTTAAAGTCAATAATTAGCCAATGTTATAAAATTTATGTATTGAAAAAAATACTCTAGATAGTACTAATAGTTTCCAACATTTATCAACGGTTTTGCAATGCCTAATTCCTTTCAGCATTTAAACAATAAAACGTACTAAAATAGCATAAATAGATATCCGTGACCTCAACATCCGTATGTTCATTTAGAACCAGATTTATCGTTAACTCACTTCCCTCCCTTTCTTTTTCAAACCATCGCTTCGTTTCTACACGTTCTCAGTAACTGACAGAGTACAAACACTAGTTTTACCATGGCTATCATGAGACATTAATTCGTTCCAGAGCTGATACGCAACACCATTAGTAGCTCCAGATTTACTGTATAAAATACAGTGCTTAATGAAAAATTATGTGACGAATTACCCTTGGTAAGCATATATTACATTTTATATATTAAATCTTAAGCTCTCTTGCTACTGTAAATTAAGATTGGTCTACCTTCGGTATTTTTTTTAAATTAAATATTTTTGTATAAAAGTGAACACAACAAAACTTTACTTGGCAGCGTACAATCACCCTTTGGAGGTTGTTCAGTAGGAGAGGTTCGCTAACACAGAGCGCTAGGGGGCGAGAGAAAGAGGCAGAGTTAGTCCGGAGATGCGAAGCTGCTTCGCTGGCGATACGCGGAAGAAAAAAAACTGGTAGGGCTTGGGCGGGGGAGGCTGTGCTGGAAACGCGTCCAGAATCCAAAAACCAGGAAATTCCTTTCCTCTCCGAGAGACGAGGGATAGCTCAGAAGCTCCGCTAGCTCCGCCCTCATCGCTTCCATCCCTTGTCTTCCACGTGGAATGCCTAGCGAGTCGACGGCACGCGTACACCACCCTCATCTTGTTTTCATACTGCTCCTCTGGTTAACTCATTTCCGTACAACTTAGGTGAATTTGGACTGTTCTAAGGTCAGCTACTGTCTATGTGATTTGTAGGCCAGATGCAATGTAGTCAGTAATGTTCACTTAAAAACAAACCTCAGAAGTTCGTTTCACTCTGTGAACAATAAAGTTTGTCTTGCGTAGTGGCAGACACCGTTTTAATGTAAATAGTGAATGCCAAAAATAACTGCCATAATTTACTTACGGTATACGAAATAGAGTATAGAGGATGTGCCATAAAGGCATTTACCCTTTTTGAGTACTTATATCACGGAAAATATTAGAGATAACAATATGGAATATTTTGTCACGATTAGTGTTCATTGTCATTCATTTTTTAAACGTAGATTTTTATTAGGGATTTACTCTTAAAGGAAGTGGCAAGATGGCTGGGAGCATTACCACTGAGCAGTGAAATTATATACCAAAGTGAATTTTATTTAATGTGAGAAAATGAAAAGCGCAGAGACGACGGCGGACAGAATTCGATACTGTGCCACCATCAAATGTAACGATAACGAAATTCTGCGACAAATTTGACAAGAAAGGAATTTTGTGTGACTTGAATAAGAGACGATTTTTCAGGGACAATTCAGTTTCCGAACTCAAGAGGGACGGAATCAGTGGTAGTAACATCCAAACAATGAAAACGTCTTTGTGGGACATTTTGTAATCTACTAAACAAACCACATCCAGCATCAGTGGTTCTCACCAGAAATGGACATGTTGACGTCTGCGCCACTTAACGACTGTTAGCACACTGAAAGGACTTAAATGGTGGACTCCAAAGTAGGCAGGCACCAGCGGATTCAAGTCACCTTCCTTACATCCGCGGTGAAAGAAGGCAAAAACAACTCGAAACACGAGGACAGACTGTCCATTAGCAGTTTCACCATTGTGATATCATGGCATCTAAATCAATTAGACATACAGTTTTGCTACAAAAGATATGTGGTTGGTGGAAGGAATGGTGCTACAGCCTACCGTTGAGATGTGAAGCTGCGACTCTAGGTTCTGCTTCACCGGTTACGTCCATCGAATTCCCGGAGACGACCAGGCTACGGTGTCATGTTGAAAAATAAACAGAATGAGATACATCATAAACACAACTCTTAACTCTGGCTGTAAAACTAAATTACACCGTACTGAGCACGTTTAGGCTCAATGTAAATAAAATTTCAACAGTCCGCTATAATGTAACTTAGATGGAGAATGTGAATTCCTAGCTTCTGAAATGTAGCCAGGTGACGGAGGTTTCTTCCTTTCGGTGTATGGCAAGCATTTCAAGTTCCATCGGCAGCACATAGCAGAAATAGCATCATTAAATTTATACTCAATAGCCGTTTTGGTCTCACTAGATCATTGCAATACACTTATTAAAAACTTCCTAAATTATTTGGTAAGTACTTAACATAAACGTAATATGGGACAGCTACCATACTTCCGCCTTGTAACTATGTAAACTTTTACATATATTGCAATACACGCCTGGTAACTTCAGTATACATTTGACTGTTTTCTAAAAAAAGTTTAGGTGTTCTGCCGTAAATGTCTGGGAAACAATTCTACCATACCTACTTTCTTAAAGCTCCTATGTAAGCACGTGTGGCAAATTTACACACTATTTAATTGTAATTTGCGTGTTTGTAGTACATAGTTCGCAACCAACGTTTTATGAACATATATTTGGAAGCAATTTGTTCTGTATTTAATTCTTCAGTAAAGTTATCTGAACAATTTAGACAACGTATAGCCAGTCAAATGCTTCAAACGTTTCAAAATACGTTATATAACTAATATTTTATTTTGTTGGGGAATGTCAATAATTGGCCTAAATTATTAATTTAATGTCTGTCTTACAATACAATCATAGTTTACAAATTTTGTTGGAAAATTTGACTCAAATGTCATTAAAGTATTCATGTTACACAAAAGCAATACATAAAAATAGAGCTAATACTAAAAAAGTAAGGTCTTTAAGGTATTAAAGTATGATAACTAGCACAACTCCTACTCTCGCACGCACACCATAAAAAGTTAATATGGTACATTTATCCTGCTGACGCGCAATCTGATGGGCTAGTTTTCAAATATTCTTTTTTTCGCTTTAATGGACGTCAAGCTATCTTCCTTCAATCCGGCTACAGATCAATCATTGTCTGCTATACAAACTTCCTCTCGCTCATGAACGCTTAAGATCTCAGTCACTCAAGTGAATAGACAAAAAAACATTTCCACGCGAAAACTGTGGTATCAAACAGATGCTCAAAATGTGTTACCACATTTCTTCGTAGCCGCAACTCAGAACCAAGATTAATATTATTTACATATATTATAACGAATACTACCTATACGATGTTCCGGAAGCACATTCCTGTTGATGTTATGATGTGTGTTTTTAGCAGGTATTAACATATATCACTGTTCACATGGAGTCTCAAAGAGATTACTCAATTATATAAACTAGGATATTTACTAGGGCAATTAATTAAGAATAACATTATTTAGCTATGTGTTTTAAAATTGTATTAGTCCTAAATTTTACTATTACGTTTTACATTTCCATTACATATTTCATTATTTGATATTTTTGAAATCTACGCTATCCTGAATAATTTCGAATACATAAATTATTAATTTTAAAATTATATTAACGGCTGTGTCTGAGGTGAAATACTGTAAAACATTTATTTCGGCATACCGAGTGAGGAGGCGTAACAATAACACGATAGACATATATTCAGGAAGATCCGTGATCAATCACCGGCTCCGGTCATCATAATTTTGGTCTTCCATAGTTTTCCGAGATCACTCCAGGCGATTTCTGAAACTGTTCCCTAACATAGGCAGTAGACGACTCCTTTCCCAGTTCTTTCCCTCGTGTAAATGTTGTGTGTAACGCTCTCTAATGACCTCGCTGTTGACGAGACATGAAAATAAATATCATTAGGTTACCTGAGACATAATGTTTTATCAGAAAATCAAATTCCTTAACGTTTGTTACACTTACCCAAGTAATACATGTGTTATATGTAAGCTACTAAAATCAACTGATAAAATTGATAGTTGGCATACATTAAACAAATTCATGTTAGTATTTTCATTTACCAGTTAATGATAAAAAATTCAAGAATTCATCCTCATAATAACTTACAAAAAATAAAGTTGTCATCTGCACAAGGGCAACCATTCACACAAGACCGTGATGCTGGTTGCAGTACACGCAGGCGTTTTAGCATTTCTAGACCAGTATATTAACTTCCACTCATTATTTGGATAGGCATGCGAGACCAATGAACGAGTTGTGATTTTCCGAGTTTAATGCTCGGAAACAGGAGAGCAGTAAGGACCACACTGTCACGCTCGACGAAAAATAAAGTCGCCTTTGCAGACGTTGCACTAAACGGAGTGCAGTGATTACGTAGTGACATTATTTTGTGCGGTAACTATACAATTTTATTCATAGACAGTAAGTAGGTAGTGAAGTCCAAAGCTGACTGCTAGTTTTGTTGTGCCTTACCAATCAGGGTGGTATTTCTAGAGTTAAGGTAGCTAAACAGAGCTGTGTTAATGCCGTCTTGAGGAGCCCTAAAATTAAGTTTCTAATAAGCATACTGGAGCCGCAGTGGCCGAATGGTCAAACGATTAGCCTCCCACAGAGGCAATCCGGGTTAGATTCCCGGCGGGGTTGGTCCCCTAATTTTCGCATGGGGGAATCGTGCCGGACGATGCCGTTGGTCGGCGGGTTTTCTCGGGGATCTCCCGTTTCCTCCGCACGTTCATTCCGGTACTGCTCCATATTCACCTCATGTCACCCCTCACCAGCGCTAAAGACCTCGATGTTAAGCGCTGACTAAAATCTCTCTCAGTCACTCTAATAAGCATGCTGTTTCTTTAATAATAGGAACATAGTAAGAAGTATGTGTTATTATAGATAAATATATTGAGAATAAGTTTAACAGTTTCGCGTGAAAAAGCATATACTTGACATGCTATAACTCTGTTAACAATCACAGTTCTCTTATGCAGATATCTGACTCGAGCATACCGTCGGTTTTGCAAACTGGTACTTGTTGATTGATATAAAATTTGACACGTTTTATTTTTCTTCAGTTTTCTAGGATGTTATCAAATTGTGAGCCGATCGTGAAATTGCCACGAGCGTGCTATTTATTTGATTTTAGTTCTTGCCCAAAATAATCGGTTAAACTTCCAGTCAATTATAAATTTTGCAATGATAGTGTTGAACAAAGACAAAGGCGAAAATTACAGGGTGATATAAATACCTGTTCAGATATTAAACTCCACAAACTCATTACCATACGATGCAGAGTGAATCTAACGAGGTGAAGTAGTTGTAAAACAATCGCCTTTATTCGGGAGGACGCGGGTTCAATTCCCGGCTCCAGCTGTTGCCACTTCGGTTTTTCAGGATTTTCTGAAATCAATTTAGACGGATGCTGTAACGGTTCTTAGATACATTCCTTAGCTTGTTACCTTCTTCTTTTCCTCAAGTAACTCTGCCAAGGCTGTGAAACGGTTAGTAGGCATGAAACACTCTAATATATAAATAAATTTATATGTTGTGCATCTCTGGAATGCACCGATTCTTCTCGTGCTCTCTATATGCTCGTGAACTATAAGTTGGTATCTCCAGTACTTCACTGCAAAAAAATTAGGTAAATTTAATCAATTTCAATAAATGTTCACTGTATCCTGTCCCCGCTGCATGGATTTTAATATTTCCACAGTAAGTGCCTTACTGCCATACACCTTACAAGAATATCTGAGCGAAATTAAACCAGGATACGCACATTAAATTGTCCTTTAGGTTGCGATGACTCTACGATTATTTTCCAAACTACGTTTAACCGAAAACATAGTTTCCAGACATGTAATCATGCGTAAAATATATATATATTTTTTTTTAGGTTCCTCACACACATACATGCGCACACATGCTTTCCCACTCTCTCTGTGTGGTTTTATTTCGGTATTTGTATATCTATACATCCATATCGTTACCCTAATTAGTAAACGTCGTATCTACAAAATGTATAATTTTACAGGGGACGAAAAAAAATATATATTGCCAAAGTGTATCCATTATGAGTAAATGATTGGTAACTTAAACGGTAACAATACGTACCTTCGTACATAATTAAAAACAAGCATAGGTCACATGTTTAACTTAAATTCATTTTCGTATGAGTTAAGAGTTTTGCACATAGTTTATTTGGGAGATACGTGTTTTTCGCAATGTTCAATTAGGTATCAAACTGAGATAAAAGATACTAAAAACGATAGTAAAGAGTCGTATTCACTTATACAAATCACTTAAATAATGAAAAGTATAATATGAACTCTACGAGTCTCGTCTTGAGGATAGTTCATGACGTTTCAAAACTCTTAACTCCTGCTACATTCAATCATAACATAGCATTGCTCATCAAAAAATGAGTAAACCTCGTAACTCTTTGCTATTTTCGTTACAGCGTTTAAAGCTGTTTTGTACATGCAGCATACATTTTCATAATTTAAGTTCGTAATCCACATAAATAATGTTTAGCCACTTTGCTGATTACAACAAACACAACCACGCATGTTTTTGCCACAATAACATTATTGCAGCTTGGAGTTAGGAGGTCTGCCAACATGCAAAAATACGTGCTGGAGTTAGGCCTACGTGTTTTGATTTTCTCGCAAAAAACAAAGACAATTTTTTTTTAGTTACGGGGTATTATACATTGATGCGACGAGTTCTGATTCAGAGGTTGGTATGAAAATGTAATTTGGCACAAACATGGATTTACGAGGTTTACTAATTAGGGTAACGATATCTATACATTTATTTATATATTATATTTATATTGCTGTAATATACGGAATAGAAAATGTTTCAACCCGTTACCTATAAAGGAAGGAATATATGCTACACACAAATTCGTCATGAATGAGTACTATATAGCTATGGTTTGGTATCCAGCCGAAGGCTAGTAAGCCAAAACCTAAAATATTAATTACATATACGTAACCTGTAGCGTTACATGAATAAACAATTAAGTAATATTACCTTAGTTATATTACGCAAATACACTTTGGTTTCATTTCATTTATAACCCTAACGAGGAAACTATTCAAAACTAATAGTTTTATTTCAACGATACATTAAAAACATTATCGTGTTTTAAAGAGCTATTTTAAATATGATAGAAATTTTTCTTACAGTCGTGGACACAGAATATCACGTACAATGGAAAAATCATATAGTAAGTAACAAAACATGTATACTTGTTTCCTGATAACTTTCAACTACCCCTAATTTTCTTAGCCTAATAGTAATTTCTGTCTTATTTTTACTATATCAGAAATTACCTACAGGTACGTTTCAGTCTATTATTCAGTTTGTATGCAAGAGCATCAGCTTTTTCCTTACAAATTGCAAAAAAAAAAAATAACACTCGCATTAGATTTAGTTAACCTATTGTTATGAGAGTAACGTAGCCAGGAACGCGGCCGAGAGCTGGGCAAGCTGGATAAATGTTTGCAGCACTGATGGAGGCGCCGGGTATGCCTAATATCTCTAGGATGTCTCAGTATTGCAATCTTTATGAGACTAGCTGAAGGATGTGCCATACATTTATGTTCACTACCTGAGCGGATGATAGTGAAGAGCAATCTGAGGTTTATAAGAACAGTTAATTCCAATATTTAAGTAAACCCTTTTACTACGTCAACTACACCCTGGGATCTGTGTTGCCTGTATCGGCACGATCTATTCAATAAGCCCAAAGCCAACTCGACTGGAAACCCAACTTACGTCTCTCGTGGATGTCTCCCGCTGCGAACACTGCCCTAGGACTGTGTCCTCCTGGACACAGGAGCTGGCTACCCATCGAAGTCGTTGACGACCCTGTGGCTCGATGTCGCCCAGCACCTCAGCACTCCTTCCAGCGGCTCCCTCTTGCGCAGCCATTTCTCAAGCCTTTATGGTCGGGGTCCGAGATGTTGATAAAACATCCTCCCGTAGCTTGCCCTGCCCTCGGCTGCGTTCCTGGCTATGTTACTCTCGTAACACTCTGAATAAACGATGCTTAATCACTCCAATTTGCCAATCTTTGTTTTCAGGTTACTTCCCAACGTGATTTTAAATATATGTTGATAATCTCATCGTATTTCTCATCTTATTAAGGCAACGTGAAAAACGTTTCTTGAATTAAAAAAATTGTTTTAATAATTTAAGTCAGCCATCATTGCATTGAAAAATTAAATTAGTATATATAATATAACACACCAATTCTTCACTTTATTATACAACACGGTTACTTATTATCTCTTATAGGCGCTTTTATTAAAATAATGTAGATAACTTTCATCATTAAAGTCAAATTAAAATGTTTACAACACAGTTTTATTCGTGGGTCGTAAGAAATGTGTTGTGGTTCTTTGCTGCGCCAAGAACAAGAAAAAAGTAATTTATTTCGTGAAAAGTGTTGGAAAGTGGAAAAAGTCTAACACTGTGCGTGTACCGTGAGAACTGCTCTTGTCGAGATTGCGTTCCACGTTGTGAATCTGCGAGACGGTGTTTGCCCGTAAACTCGGGAGTTCCTGCAAACACCTTGAGTTCCCTTCCCCCTCCATACCTATCCCGTTCCGCCCACGTAGAAGAAAATTCCACGACACTTCCCGCCAGTCGGAATAGGAAGTGATGAGCCAAGCATATTTCACGGTTCCCCGCGCCTACCCTGCGACACAAGAGGAGGTCGAATGAAGAGCTACGAAGAGGAATAAAATTGAACCCCCTTTCTCACCCCGGGGCTGGTAGCTACGGAGTGTATGTGTATTAGAAAAGATGTTTCCTTCCAGGATCTCGTGCTTGCGTGGGAAGGGAGTTGTGAGGGAGTTAAGGTAGCGCCTTGGTACGCGGAGAAATAAGGGGAAGATATGCGGGTTGCGGCTTCCTCGTGTAAGGAGGGTTGCTTGCTGTGGCGGCGGCAGGGGTCGTGATGAGGGGAGGGGGATGTTTCGTGATGCCGGAGGATAGTGTGGGCGAAGGGGTCGGTGTTGTGGAGGGGGAGGTCGGGACACGAAGCGCTCCTGCTGGCATCTCATACGAAACACGTTCTGAATGGAAAATTGCGTTTTCCGACCTCGCGCCAACCCTCTCGCCCCGGGGAAGGTGCGCATGAATGCAAGGGTTGGTTAGACAGGTGTGGTTGTGTCGGGAGTGACTTCCAGGAAAGGGCGTCTACCCACCCTCCCCAACTCTACCACTCCACGCGTTGGCCGTTGCTTCTGCAACGCAATGCGGTAGGAATACAACTGCGGCGAGTATTCCCAGAGTGGAGAGGGTGATATGAATATAAGTCCTTCATCTCCGTCAGCTTCAGCTACAGGCGAAGACAATTCAACACAAAACACTTCGTGTACTTACACCATAAGCGTTTCTATACGGAATTTGAGATGTTCAGTGGCCACAAATTCAATCGGGTCTCATCGTACATGTATGAGCGTGTGGAAAACCTGAAATGTACTTTTTTCTTATATTTTTCAAAAAGTGAACTGAAAACTAGGGTCATTGTCACAAACCTTGCACCTACATAATTAAGGCGTAATTTCCCACAGCTCAGAAAAATATGCAGGCCTTAACAAGGATTCAGTAAATTCCTTGACCCAAACAACTCTACAGTTTATTTCATTTGCTTTTGAAAACTGAAAGTAGGATGCGTGAGTATTTCGGAATTGGGACGTAATGGTATTTATTAAAATTATTGCATACATCCAAACTACAGTAATGATACACCTAGGTAATAAAGTGAGACATACCCGTATTTTAACCGTTATACATTTACTGTTATCCTAAATTACTAACGACAATACCAATTATACAGACAACGCAAAGAATTGACACATACAGAACAATTTACACAATAGTTTTGTTTTCCGTATTTATATTATTAGTTCTTTTGGGTAGCAAATAGTCTGAATCACATTTTAACTCAAATTAATAAGAAACTAAAAAATGTATCGACATATACGTTCGTCCTAAACACTTATCATATTTAGCAGTGCCAGCAAAACAACCGGTCGAAGATTAACTGCTGAGTATGTAACAAACAGTTATCGACCTAAAATTATTTTCTTTTCATTAGTATTCAGTATCGGAATACATGCTAGTTTACAGAATTATGGATAGTATGAAGTAACTATCATTCTGCAGAAAATACGTTACATTATGATTAGACTAGTATTACGTAAGCAAACCGCTCTTATTAATTATACGCATTATTCAACAACGCAGACCTTAAATATGCATGCATTCTTTGTCATAATTTCACTGTGGATGAGACTGTAGCCAATTTGACTTGCTAGTTGTCAAAATATAAAGGGATGCTTATTTACAGTGTCTTACTGAATGACTTGTTTTATCGCTAAAACTATAAATGAAATTAACTCAAAAAATGCTGAGAAAATATGGAGCAATGATTAAAAATTTAATTGAATCAGGAATTTTGCAAATGGCATAGAGTCAAAATAAATAGATCTTAGGAAAATAACATAAACTTAGTATTGTGGGTATGGGAGTGAAACAGGTTAGCAAAAATGTACGAACTGATAATATAGAATGTGTGTAATGATTTTACACAATATTCGGGTAACTATGTTTCTCTCTGGTATTTTTTGCAACTAAATAAAATTAAAGGACTTGGTACGTTTTGCAAATGAAGTAACGTTTATCCTAAGAATGGCACACAATGAATAATGTCTTCAGTGGATATAAGTGCAACCACGGTGTATTCTAACGCAACAACAAACAATATAGTACACGGTAACATGTGTTTCAACCACAACACAATCTAGCAGGGTTACCCATAAAGCAACGTTCAATATTGCACTATCACGTAAACTTTAATGTCCTTGGT
Organism: Medauroidea extradentata; assembly: GCA_003012365.1. Lineage (NCBI taxonomy): Eukaryota > Metazoa > Arthropoda > Insecta > Phasmatodea > Phasmatidae > Medauroidea > Medauroidea extradentata. The sequence continues at coordinate 4,807 of PNEQ01017212.1, read as the reverse complement.
ATAGTTTAGTAGTAGAACAATGTTACACGAGTACAACTACTAAACAACTGGCAATGTGTTGCGTGGAATTATATTCTTCAACAAAAATAATGTAATAGATATTAAACAAAATAACATCTTATTGGCACGTTCTTGGACATGTATATTACTCTGATGCAGGCCAATTCAGTACATTGTCGTAGAATGTGAGTTTCATCATGAACTGCAAAATATGAATGATTAAACTTTGCGAGTGTCATCATGTTTTATGGATACCATTCCATTTATGTCAGTGTTGTTTGTTGGCAATACAACGGGTCTCACTATGCCTTGGAGCTGAAGATGACAGGTTTTACTAATGCCTGAAGTTATCCATTAATTTTACAACTCTGTTCGTGTAGTTCAACAACTCCTTTCACATATGATTTGCGTACGGTTTGATAACGCTTAGAAATTGAAAACTATTCCTACGTATCTATTGGCACCTTCCGCTCATTTTAGCCAAGGAATTATACAATAGGCCACTAGATCTTGAAATCAGTGACAACTTCACCATCGACCATTAACGCATAGAAGTTTCCTTTTGCAGACGTTCCAACGAACCATTCCAAGTATTCTTTCACGGTATATATTCTGTCCTGTTTATTTATTTCTCTCTTTACTATAGAATATTTCCTATCTCAGGCTATAAATTAATGCTCGCGAATAGAGAAACAGTGGACAGTTTACTGATACAATATCATGACAGGGATAACCGAAATATAGGCACTGTATTATTCATGCTGTGTCCAGGACACTTACGAAATTTAATAGAAAGTACATTGTAGCATTATTCATGTTGTATCCAGGACTTTTACAATAATTATCACAAAATACGTTACAGTATTATCCATGACTTGTCCAGGACATTTACGATATTTAACAGAAAAATTAATTAAGCTCTTTTATCTCAAGTCGTTTGCTACTATTAAAAATGTTTAAAACATAACTTCATTATTTTTCACACATATATTTTTTATTTATCAGAAGCTACCAATGCCAGTAGTTTTACAAGTTCCAGACGTTTTACTTCTCTTTTTAAAAGTATTTCTTGCATAGTATTTCTTTCTTTATGCTGTTGACAGCCAGGAGAATGCTTCGGAGAGTTTAAAACTGGTAAAAAACGAAGTTGCTCAAAACGTGGACTTGGTCATATTGGCATATTCGTGATTCAGTTACAAAACTGTCAATAATCTCGAAGATTGTTCCCAATCAAACTCGACTTTTGTGGTTATCGATCATGTATAAATGTGGGTGTGGATTCCTTAAACAAAAGGAAGTGTATATTATACTGGTATCAAGAGCTGTTGCGTAAGATGATAGTATATTGCCTTTAATAATTTTTTGCGGGTTACATTTATACACACATTTAAGTGTATGTGTGTATGTATGGTGGTGTATCTACATTGACGTCTGCATTTGTGTAAATGCAATGGGTTTAATTATCGTTATAAATTTTGTGATGTTAACTCTTACAGAAGAGCTTTAAAATCTGTTATTTTTCTGTGTGAAACAATATCTTTGTAAAGCGCCTAGGGGTAATGTTACCAGCGAGGAGATATGTATGTATATTCATGCCTTCTGAAACAAAACTTCTCATTTAATAACCTAAGTGTTAACATTAACGAAATGCTGTTCATTTTTGTGACCATGAAAATGATCACCGAGCTAAAAGGTTAATACGCTTGTCCTTTAATAGAATAAATTAAATGTAAATTTCGGATTTGGCTGACGAGCTGCCCACTATCATTATTACAGCAAATATACCTATCCGTGTGTATTTAGGAGTTAATCTTTATTATAAATGAAATTAGACTTGAAACGTGGAGTACGGTACAGGGTTCATGAGTGTAAGTGCAGAATCAGGTCTAGCCTCGTGTTTCAATATTTAAACTCTCGGGGAATTGCATGCAGAAGGAAACAAATATATTCACTTTTATTTTAATTTGGATGTTGGCCGGCGCGGCGCCTGCTTTAATAACGGCGGGCACGCGCGCAATTTCAGCGCCTCGACCCGCCATTACTTACTTGCACGAGGCGGCGCTGGCGTCACGTCCGCCGCCATTTATTACGGGCAGAAGTTCCGCGATACCAGGCCTCATCTATCAAGCGCTCTGTGCTCGCCAGCGGAAGTGATGCGCGCGCACCCAGTCGGCGAGCCACTGCACCACGGACTGTACAGGCTGACCACAAGACAATACCACTACTTTCAATGCATACTATTATTATTCTTTTAACGTGCCCTCGGACAGCGCAAGGTCCTGGCAGAGGTACACGGGGAAAAGTAGTCAGCCTAGGCTTGTTTAAAGGGGAGTGTTGGGCAATTTTGTTGCATAAAAAATTTGTTCAAATTGTGTTATCAAAATTTTCTATTCGACAAAGCTTGTGAACTGCTTTATATGAGTAATAATCTTCTATTAATTTGTCCTGCAGGATCATTGCAAGTAAATTGTAGGTTAACTTTCAAGAAGTCTCCTGCAATGTTTCAGCATGATATATCAATGGATGATATCACACTCACCCCATCATTCGGCTGGAGCGATTTCGGGAACCTGCGGAAAACCGAAATCAGGATCCCGGAGCCGGGGATCGAACCCGGATACTCCCGAATGCGAGGTGCACCACCTCGCCAAAGCCATAGAATATTTAAGAATATAGAAGTGAAATAGCCGGTAGTATGGCAAAATCAATCACACATGCTAGTAAAATAGCTCCGCTTGCCAGCAACATGGCGGAAACACCCACAACCTATCAGCATAATGCGGCTGCCCTGCTAGTCGGCATTCAGACCAATAAGATACCTGCCGTAACATGCAGGAGCCAAACGAACACAGTGCTGATATCAACAGCCTCGGGCAGCCAACAAGCGGTGAAGTTCGCCAGTATCAAACGAGCTGCCAAGTCATTTCACGTCTGTATTACTATGTAGTCTGTGCCAAAACCATACAGCCTACAACCTCGGCTGACCAGTCAAATGAACCGTGGAACAATAAGGTTTTTTTTTATATGGACGTGCTAACACAGTGATTGTTTCTTCAGTTGGAAGAAGCGGTGGAGGACTTCGTTTCCTAGCAGTATGGTGTGCCACCCCATTGACACCTTGCTGTTCGCCGATATTAGAATGAAACTTTCGTCGCAGTGCGGGATTGGTCGCGGAGCAGTTGGTAACTGGCCTCTTCATAATTTGCCTCCCAGAAGCCCAGTCCTTATTCCGTGCGATTATTTCTGTAGAGATACATACAAGACCGTGTATTTCGTCCACCATTGCCGGCTATCATTACTGACTTTAAAACTAGAATTACAGACGCCATCCAAACCGTAACATCGGACATGCTGACACGAGTGTGGAATGCGTTCGCGTATAGTGTGATATGGTTAGGTTTGCGCGTGGTGGTCACAATGAACAGTCACGAAGTTGTGGTAGTGAAATTTCATAGATCCACGGAGCATTTGACTGATAAACCACAGTTGTCGTTGTTTGGTTTTGGTTATACAGTCATTCAATTTTGGGGTAATCTTTAATACTCATCCTGTTGTATGTTCCATGAACGAGTGCATTTATACAATACGTGTCTAAATTGTCCTCTGATGTTTATTACGGGCTCCTGAGTCGCGAACTTTCTCGCTCCTCGTAAATGCTCGGGAAAATTCGTTAATCCTCGGCGGTCGAGCCTGACCAGTCCCCTCCTGTCGCTGTCCCCTGTGACCAGTAGTTTAAATTAGCTAAGGTCAGTTTCGGTTGGTTTAAGTTATTTTATCTCAGTTACACACTTAAAAAAATTACGCCGAATCGAAGGGTGATTTCATTACGTTAGGAAGAAATGAACATATGCCTTTACTCCCAATATCCGAGGATAACCGAATACTTCCGAGTATCTCCGAAGAGCGAGGAAGTGACGCGACCAGGACGCTCATCTGTTCATTGCGAGTGAAAGAAGAATGTTTGGTTAGCTCTTAAGGTAGCCACCTGCCCAGGTCGCCGAGCGCTGTACAGAGCTTCAGCAGTTACAAGAATATTCGAAAACTTCTCAGCACGTGCAAGTTACGTATCTTTATATAAACAGTATTCCAAGAACGTTGCACACGCGTAAATCTAATTCAGATCCACCGTATATCTCTCAAGTTTATTTTAACACTGCCCAAAGTTGGAGAAAATGGGTGTTATTGTAGTTAGTGTTTTTTAGGTATGAAAATCTCATTTAAAAGGTATAGACGGGTACAATATGCTTTATATTCAACATTATGTCATATAATGATAAGGTCACCACTGAATTTCTCACAGAGGCGAATTATCGGCGAGAAGACTGCACGGCATGCCAATGACTTGCAGGTGGATGCCAAGGCGAGACGTGAAGGGCTTGTTTTGTCGTCCTTATAGCTTCCTCTCTTCCAGACTTCGAGCGTACTAAATATGCTCAACTAGGCGGCCCCCTTAAGAGGAGTCCTTCGCGGTGTCAAATTTTCTCCTTTGACGCGTTGCAACAGCGTAGCGATAAGAGCCAGTGTCCCATGCTTGACGAGAAGCATATCGCCTCTATTCGCAGCGCGCCAAACTGGCGTGCAAGGTTTCCGTTGTAGTCTTTTTACTATGGGACTTTAAGCGGTGGCCCCAATATTTTATTTTGGAATAGTTTGAAGTAAAGACCAACGCATGCTTCTCGTTTTGCACTTTACGAATTCAGGTAATATTTTCGGAGTTACGACAGTCTAAAAAACCCGTTTTTAGCCATTTTGAGAGGCCCGAATATCATGTTTCTAACAAGCGTGCTGAATTTTTGAAAAAATAGAA
>PNEQ01017211.1:241982-286970 GCA_003012365.1 Medauroidea extradentata | reverse complement strand
ACGGAAGTGACCCGATTTAAGAGCCCAACACCTTTAAAATAACATTTATTTCTTTTCTCCGACTTATCTACCCTTGCTTTTTTATTCCTAGTGTAAAGTTGTTTTGTTGAATTCTTCTCTTTGGGTTCTTTAATTCACTTAATAACTGCTGGCAATTTCTCTATACACACAAAGTAACAAAGTAATTGAGATGTTACAGCCTCTAACACGTGAAACTGCTGCGGGTAGGCAGAGATCATAATAATGGGTCTACTGTATTTTAAATATCTCAAGGTTAAAGTGCATATTTTTAACTTATCGCTGGATCTCTCTAAAGAGTCATAGTCGGCTGATAAGCTACAATATATCCAGAGTGACTTAGTGGATCTGTGTAGCGTTGCGCATACTCATTATAAATAATCACTCTGAGTGCTCACGATCTACGGCAGAGCAAAACACTTTCATGGTTGCCCCAGTTAAAATGAAACTGCGTGTCGAAACGAGGAAACTTCTTACCTGCCTCCATTTCGCGAAGCAGGTTACTAGGAACTTGTTTGAAGACAAATAAGGAAAGAGATTCAATTCCCTTCCTGGTATTGTCTCGCGAAGGTTGACGTCTCGCTCCGTACATCTGTATGCGTGCCAGTATTTCACAAACCTTCTGTCAACAACTGCAGGTTGTTAATCTTTTCCCGAGTGCTACTTGTGAATCATTTCTTGTGTTATAGGCTTGTTTGCTATTAGGACAGAACATTTCTTTGCACAGCAATATTCAAGTAGGCCAGGCACATAGTATAGCACATTTCTCGATGCGTAACATATAGTCTCAAATTTATGTTGTTTTGATAAAAAAAAATTATATACTGTGTAGACGAGTTTTTTCAATGTGAAAAACAAACCTGATTTAGAAACTTATTTTATTAAATAAATTTTTGTTGATCAAATAATTAGTCAAACTTATATTATACTTATCTTTAAAATATTTTGCTTTATCAGAATGAAGGTTTTAAGAAAACTGTGTGACGGTTTTAAAATATAAGGATACTTCTAATGTTTAACTGCTAAACAAGATATATTTTCTCGACGTTGGAATGACATGAAAATCTTTATTTTTAAAACTAGTTACGTGGTTCACCCATAATGCAGTGTTAATTATTTGAATAAAATTGTCGTGGAACATTGCCGCATATAAACCGACTTCATGATTTCGTGATGACTTTTAGACATATTTCAAACTGAAATTTTATATAACATATGTGTTCCTGGAAACAAAATATTTCACACTAAAATTGTTATGTCATTTTAGGAAATATTAGGTACATATTTTTAGATGTTTCTAGTAATTTATTCTTGATGCCACGTCACGAAACCATACATCGAAAGCTTACAAGGTCGTGATTTGGCGCGAAAAAAAATTGAAAAGATCACATAACCAAACCACAATAAAGTAAAACTGAATGTATTGTTTTCAAAATATCGAACACTAAACTAATAATAAATGTGTTTATAAAATTATATGTAATCAATGTACTGCAGACGTCGCATTTAGCAAGATATTTGACAGGTATTAAATACGTATGATTTTTTCCCCAGCCATCTTAAAACCCTTACAGTAATAAGGTCAGGACGATTTTATAAGAATGTGAGTCCCGGGGCAACATAAATTGAAGGCCTCCCCCCCCCCCCATCCTTTGCAACCCATTTTTTGTGCAGTAATAATTTTCAAGGTATGTCATATTTATTTTTGTATTAGCATGTAGTCACTAATATGAACATTAAAATTACAAGTACCACAATAAAATGCATTAAGGGCACACAGAAATATTAAAAAATATATACGCGAGCAAAGCAAAAATAATTAAGTTACTAAAATTCAGTTCTAATAAAAGTAAATTGATACTCCGCATTGCCGTGCCACATACATTAAAACGCCAGTTCATTTCAATTATTAACAATTTTTTTTAAATTCAAAAGTAGTGTCCCTTAGAATGTGAAGCCCGGGGCAAATGCCCCACTTGGCCCCTCCCCCTAGACGCGGTCATGATTACAGGCGTTGGTCAAATCTTCGTAATCAACATAACCTTGTAACGTGACTAAGATAACGCACTCTACATCAGCGGATGAGCTTTCTAAAACGCTTAAATTCCTCAAAACATGGACAAGAGATTTGGATTTATAACAACTTTAAGTGGTTCGTGTAGCCTATGTAGAGCATGAACGGTGTTGTATTGTAGCAAGTCGAATTTATTTTCTACACCAAATCATTAAACTTATTCTCAATATGTTTAAATACGAAAACATTAGTCAGTTAAAGTTATGCATTTGTCATTTTAAAATTGCAACGCGGTTATTAGAGACATGATTTTGGGGCCCCTAAAAATTGCTGAAAACGGCTTGTTTTTAGGCTGCTGAAAGTACAAATACACCGACCGGATTCTTCAGACACAGCACTACAAGCATGCGCTAAAATTTACTTTGCTTTAAACTTTCCATAAATGAAATTGTATGTCGCAACTTAAATTCCCATAGAAATAAACACAAAACGAAAGCACTGCCCGCCAATTTGGCGCGCAGCGAATAGAAGCGAAGTGGGTACTGTCAAGTGTAGCAAGCTGGACCTTATTGCTCGCCTGCCTCCGTGCATCAGTCGCGGAAAAATACATCGCTTACCAGTCTCCTTAAGGCCACTGCCTGGCATGGCCAACCGCGTGCTGTGCAGATCGTCGGAAGAATCAGTTTATTAAAAAAAACACTCAGTTTTTTTACAAAGTTTCTGCTTACTACTATCGTTATTAGAGTATATTTCCCATTTCAGTTTCATGTCTTTTAGTAGAGTTACAATAATTGTGTGTTTCCATTATCATTATCAGGTAATGGATATTTAAGGGCGCGGTCTACCGCAATTTTCATCATAATTATTGTATTTTTTATTTGTACCAGATATTTTTTTGTCTTGTTTTAGACACATAATGGGACTTAATTTTCCTCTTATGAAATTTTTTTATCTCTCATAGTTTTCGCGTAATGGCTTGTTTAAAGTCATATTTTTAATGTTTCCGTTTTAACGACTACACTAAAACCAACTGATATACCAAACTCAAAAAAAATTACAGCGGATAAAATCATTGCTGGCTACAATGACATGATCATGAAATTAAAGAATAAAAATTATTCGTATTTTAAAAAAAATATTGAACCTTTTTAAATTTTTATTTTCAGTTTCAACTTTTTTTTTAATTAAAATAATTTTTATTCTTGCCATGAAAAATTATCTAACACGGGAAGACGATTTTAAACAAAACTGCTAAACAGATGTTTGATATCTGGTCTCGTTTAGGCGTAAAAAATTAACATGGCTAAAAAAAAGTGTAACAAGAGAGCATGGCCTTAAAGGAGGACGGTTCAACTCAGTTTTCAACGTCTTTATATATATATATATATATATATATATATATATATATATATATATATATATATATTTGTACCAGATTTTTTCTTATTTAAGATGTAAATTGTGATTAAATCTTTCTCGTAGGAAATTTGTGTGTCTCTCATAGTTTTTGCTTAATGAGTCGTAAATTTCAAAATTTGCACTTTACGGTTTTATGCGCGCCACTAAAACCAACTGACATATCAAACCGAAAAAATTCACAGTGTATAACAATGTTGTAGTCTGTGATTTTACATATATAAAAACTAAATATATATATTTTTTTTGTATTTTAAAAAATGTTGAATTTTTTTAGTTTTTGTTCCAAAATTCTGCGTTTTTTATTAAATACAAATTTATTTTTTGTTTTGTTTTTTATGTAGGTCAATTCATTACCAACGATATTGTTATACACTGTGAATTTTTTTAGGTTTGGTTTGTCAGTTGGTTTTAGTGGCGTGCATAAAACCGTAAAGTGCAAATTTTGAAGTTTACTACTCATTATGCAAAAACTATGAGAGATACACAAATTTCATAAGAGAAAGATTTAATTACAATTTATGTCTAAAATAAGAAAAAATATCTGGTACAAATATAAAAATAAAAATAAAAAACGTTGAAAACTGAGGTGCCCCACGCTTCAAATGCGTTGCAGTGTGTTCGCATACAGGTTTTTAAATATTCCACGTGTGCCCATTGTGCCAACGTACGAAAAGAAACTTCAGACAAGGTCGGAACCTCAATGTTAAGACGCCACGATTATTAAAACGCTTTTTCTTAGCCCTCCAACATGGCTACAAACGGCCTTTTCAGACTTCCGTACTTCAAAATGCACTAACCGGATGTGTGTGAAACTCAGATTGCGACCTGCACTGAACTTAGTGGCAGACTTGCCACCAATAAAATTATATGGTCACCGCTTAATGTCCCACAGTAAAAACCGTTCGGCGGGAACCTTACATGCTAGTTCAGCGTTTGGCTCGTTGAGGCGACGTGGCATTTGATGCGCGCTTCAAGTTCGACCTTACTGCTCCGTCGCTTTTGAGCCTTTCACGCGCGGATAGGCGGCGCCCTTAAGGCACCCGCCTGGCGGCCGTGTGTTTGTGTAAGTGAGACACGGCGCCAAGGGCGATATTGACCGGCTCACTTTCCTAGGTATCGCCCCTACCGCAAGATACTGAAACAGCGTGCAGTGAATTCTGTGACTAGTTTTTCAGATAAATCATGTTAAAAAAACTGTTTTTTAAAGCCATTTTGAGGTGTTCCGAAATGATTTTCTTATTGACGTGATTCTTTAAAACTACTTTTCTCGTCTGCGTTTGAAGTGTATTTTCTTTTCAGACTTTAACACAAAGGCCACATGTTGAAAATGTTCATAATAAAATGCATTCACGAACACACTGCTTAATGCACGTGGTAGGTGATACCCTTAACGTCTAGTTAATGAATATGTCCTCACAGCGGAAGTGACACATTCCGTGAAAATTAGTTTCGTAGGTCTGTACAGATTTTCATACTATATTACGGCCAATTCATCTATTATTTTTATTTCAGTAAATTTAAGAAAAGAAAATCATAGAAATTCACACAATGTTTCAATAACACAAGATGTGAATTGTTAGCCAATGCTTCAGAAGTCATGCATACGGGTTACTATGATCACATGTATTTTCTAGGCTCATTCAGACTTATGATTAAAAAAGGCGTTCGTCTGTTTCTTATCAAACAAACTGAAAACATCTAACCTGGCTATGTCATCATTGAGGGCTATGTATAAACTACGTGCATTTACAGTGCTTCTGAGTTTTTTGATACCTATAAATTCGAGACTTAATGCATTATTGAACAAAAATTCAGCCCTTGCGCTTCCAAATAGAGGGCCTTCGAGCGTTCGTTTTTCCACGACATAATGGTGCTCCAGAATTAATTCCCCAAGAACCTATGAAACATTACACAACATTTGTTATGTGGCATAAACAAAGGGGAAAGTTCAACTGCAATTTACAAATGCGCTAGTCAGACATATGTTCATATGACATCTACTGATATCTCGCAGAACAACCTATGACGATACTAGTTTGCATTCGTTGAGCTAAGCGTTATCTCTTAGTTTTCATAAACTGGGTCAGAGTCCTAACATTCGCTGATACTGCGGTTATACGGGGAAGTACCGTCGTGTACATGTGGACTGAATGTGTTGAGCATATTCCTTCCAAGTTACCGTAGAGCATAATGTTTGGTTTCTTAACAGAACGTCTCTACGCAAGTCTGAATGTAAAAGGAATATAAATGGGGTCCTGAATTCGAAACCACGCTAACTCCAAAATTTATAAAGGGCTCGGTCTACCGCAATTTTCACCATCATTATTTTATTTTGTATTTGTACCAGATATTTTGTTTCTTGTTTTAGACACAAAATGTGACTAAATTTGGCTCTCATAGTTTTCGCGTAATGGCTTGTTAAAGTCATATTTTGCATGTTTCCGTTTTAATGACTACACCAAAACCAACTGATATACCAAACTCAAAAAAAAATCACAGTGGATAAAGACATTGTAGGCTACAATGACATGCTCATAAAATTAAAGAATATACATTATTTGTATTTTTAAAAAAATATATTGTTCTTTGTAATTTTTTTTTTCATTTTCAGTAATTTTTCAAAATTCAAATAATTTTTATTCTTAAATTTCATGAGCATGTCATTGTAGCCTGCAATGTCTTTATCCACTGTGATTTTTTTTTAGTTTGGTATATCAGTTGGGTTTAGTGTAGTCGTTAAAACGGAAACATGCAAAAATATGACTTTAACAAGCCATTACGCGAAAACTATAAGAGATAAAAAAATTTCAAATTTAGTCACATTTGTGTCTAAAATAAGAAAAAAATATCTGGTACAAATAAAAAAGTATAAAAATGGTGATGATAATTGCGTTAGTCCGCGCCCTTAAATAGCAATGAAAAGTAATATGATTTTCGTATGCACGTTAATATAAGATTTACCCCATGAGTAACATATTTCAGATAGAAATAAATGCAAACAGTAAAGAAATTTAATTTTTTTGCTAATTCTTAAATTTTGGAGTTAGCATGGTTTGGAATTCAGGTCCCAAATTATAGAACAAAACCGTCATTCTGAAAACCAGGAATTTACCTCAGCAGCTCGTCTATTTAAGGCCACGGGTCCCTATTTATGATATTTTAGTAAGATATGTTTTTTTTTAATCCTGATAGGGAGGATATATCGCAAAATCGTCATATAGAAGCGTTGGAAATTGTTACTACTATGTAGCCTAATATTTTAGAAACGTAATTTAATATTATTTTGCCAAATCATTGACTTTAAGAAAATTTAAATTTTTCGATAATGGCAAAAATTATGTGAAAGTATGTTCCGAAAAAAATTAGGCTACATAATACAAACAATTTCCAACATTTCTACGTAACGTTTTTGCTTAATCTGCTCCCTTTCATGATTTAAAAAAATTAAACTCGCTAAACAGTATAAATAGGAACCCGTAAGCTTGTAAGAGTTAGGTAGAACACATAACATAATCACAACCTAGCCAGAACTGATTGACTGGGGTATATAGATTGACAGAGAGTGCCCATCTGATAGCCGGTAGTATGTGAGGTGATTGTGGAAGAGCAGCTGGGAAATGCAAGTACATCAACAAAGCTCGCAGACAGATGGCCACGTCTGACATCCAACATGCAAACGCTGACAGTGACTTTGCGGGGAATCGAAATAGGGTGTTTGTGGTGGAAGGCAAGTGGTTTTGCCTTTAGACAAGTGTTGCGCCCAAATCTAGCTTGAAAAATTTTTCACGTGAAATGTCAGTGCACACCATAACTTATAGCGACGGTAACCAAACGTTGTGGAACAAACCTCGAAGACTGGTCAGCGGACCCACAATTCCAATAAAAACGAGGTCAGAAACATGTTGTTACGTTGCTACAGAACGTCAAAGCATAATGGTCACTGTAAAAAAAATCTTCCTAAAATGTTTAGGGAGTAATTAACCCAAACGCAGTATGGGACAGTTACCATACTTCCACGTTGTAAATATGCAAACTTTTACAGATGTATCAATACAAGTCTGGTAACTTCAGTTTACATTTGACTAGGAGTGTTACCACGGATGTCTGGGAAACCATTATACCACACCTATTTTCTTAGATCAAATGGTGTTTCAGAGTGTAGGCAACCTTTAGCTAATCATTTGATTTTATCACATGTGATTAGAGCAACGAGTTTGTCACGAAGATTTTAGCATCATTCTGTTTCACTGCCTCACCTGATATGTTTGTGTAGTTAATGCCGTCCAACAGTTAGATACGAAGTTAACGGCTTGTTCCCGAGTTATTTTCAGAGTGGTGCCAATAACTCAAATATTTTTTAACCAAAAGTTTTGGAAAAATTTGAGTCAATGTGCAATCACACGATGCACAATACTGTGAACGCGTTTTTTTAAAATAATGTACCATTTGCAAGCAAAAAAAATAATAATTTCCTTCATTTTTGCTTATTTTCACGACGAATAACGTGGTACTTTGGGTATTGAAATCTAAAAAACCGTTCAGTATAATTCTACAAAAAATTCAGCTACAAATTATAACATATAAGTGTCAAAACTGTGCAGCGAAATTTTGATACGAGTATTAGGTAGCAATAAAAAAAAAATATTTTCGAAATCACTGCAAAACTCCGTAACAAGTCCTTAAGGAGAGTGTTAGAAATGACGGCCAACTTCACGGGTGCACAGTCGACAACGACGGAGCATTGTCTTCAGTCGCAGTTATGATGTCTTGAGCAGTTGAGCTAAAGCGGTAGCGACATGGATGAACTCTTAGAGGATCATTACGGCAAGTTTATAAGGGTTATATTAAGTCACAAGGTTAGCCTGGGCAGGACAAGCTCTCAGCATGAAACGTTCAAACCGTAACTCGAGTAGAGTTTTCGTACATCATTTAAAGCCGGGCCTGGTAATTTTACAGCGATATTCAAAATATTTATTTTGAAAGGAAGATAATTATGAACCTTTACGTTTTTTTGTCACACATTTATTACAATGTGTACCTAGTTTTTTTGTAGCAATAAACCTTATAGTTTTTCCGATGTTTACACCCAAACTACTGCCAATTTTTAAAGGCACGATTATTTCGCGTATTGACTCTAGGTTAGGTTGAACGTCAATAAGGTGTGCTTCACTCCTCCTACTGTGATTAGAAGAGAGCGTTTGTACTGTTTAAAGCCAATGGATATTCGGCTTCAGCCGGTGCGCGTATAGAACTGAGAAGTCTAGGCTGTTGCCAGACGAGTACTCGGAATACTCGTGCCTCTAACAATTTTTCTATACAAATAAGATTAAATGAAGCAAAATATTTTTTCCCAAACAAGCGGTGCATTATTTTCCAAAACACAGAATCGAGTATCGTATGGCTTCTCGTAATCTTGAATTTTTTTAGTGCATTCCCGAAAGATAGTTTTGAGTTTTTGTACCAATATGTAAAAAAACTACCAGTAATGGTATTAAGTCGAATAGTGGGTACGATAGACTGCCAACGCATCGCTTCATACTTAGATATTCTGACGTTGTGCACCAACCTAGCGACTTGTTTCCGAAATAATATTTACTAGCAATTGTTGTTCAACTGGTCAGACCCTGGGACGTAGCCAAAATAGGGTGGGCGGATCCATTGGCTCCACGCCCCTATTACATTACGGAAACTGCTTAAATAGCGACATTTTGCATTAATTTCCCCGGGGGAGGACCCCCGAACACCCGCTTCATTACGGGGATCGGGATTTACTTTATCGTAAGTTCGAACTACCTCTCATTCCCCCCCTCCCAAACATAAATTCTAACTACAATCCTGTAAGTCGTATAACTGTGCAACGCGAGTTCTGAATCATCCTGTGTTGTGTATAACGGGCAGAGAACACAAAATGGGTAAAACCACTTCGTGATTTATCTTCCGTCGTGTCAGCTTCCAGTCCTTGCGTGTCGTATTCTCTTACGACAAAGAGCTTTGTGTGTGGTTATGAAACTTCCTCCGGTATTTCATGTGGAGTACTAACACACCAGAAATGAGATAATGTCCGTTCTCTAAAGCTTGTACGATGTCTCATGCATGCTGCCTAACTGCGAATGGGAGCCAAATCAAATATTTCAATATTTTTTTAAGATCGGTATACTTTTCTGACAATGCAGGTAATTATTTTTCTCAAATGCAGTACACATATGTGTATATATAATTTATGTATTAATTTATTGTATAATTTTCCTATGTTTCCTTAAATTGAATTGCCTTACTAGCTCCCGTAATGGGTTGTAGAACGTCTGAAAGAAGCATTTAGATTGACCTCGCCGGGAACCAAACTCGTATCACCATGGCCGATTCCCTCGTGAACAGTATCTATACTCTGTTTTGTGTCACTTCAGTAAATGTTGATTGTTCTTTACGTCATTTACTATTAACATTCAGTCATAATGCGGCACGAAATCTATAGGTTCATTTTAAGAACAAAATCGTCGAAATACATTGTGCAAAATAGCTACGGGTATGTGCAGTCGCTGGGAAATCGCGAATAAAATATTTAATGTCAACATTAGATGTTGTAACTAGTGAAAATTCAGACACTTTCTGTGTTAAAGCTGTATGCTTCCTATCAGTTTGTTGAAGAGAGAAACAATACTTCGAATAAACGACAGCCAATATCGATGGAAAGCCTTCACTGTTACACACAGTACGTTTGGGCCTATCAAACTGTCAACTTTTCCTGCGATTTCCCAGTGTCTCTAGGTATATGTTTTGCTAGTGATCACTGTGATGTGTTATCGCTAGGGACAGGGAAATTCGCGTTTTCTTCTAGGCACAAGCTATTATTCCAGCAATTGTACATTCGTATCAACTTTCACAAATGGTCCTTGGCTTATTTGACACCTCGTGTAAATCGCTGAGCCAATAATAACAATTTAACTCAATGCAGGCCCATATCACCGTGTCAGACAGAAACTAATCAATAGGGCCACGATTTTGTCGCGAAAAGATTTTTGCCTCACTTTGTTTCAGTGACTCACGTGCACATCGGCAGTTCTGCTTCGAGGTTATTGGCAGCGTGTCTTTGTTCAGACACGTTTCTCATTTGACTGCACCAATCAGAATAAGATTATTGTGAGTCTGTACATCTTTAATTTGCCAAGGCCAGTGAGGGTAAAATCATCCAACCACAGACGATGTAGCAGAGCTGCAGGTGTGCACATGACGCATCGAAACCAAATGTTGCAAAAATCTTTTCGCCATAAAATCGTGGCTCTACTAATCAACAGCTGTTGCTTGCTTGAGTTCAAATATATTATTGGAGTCCCGCAGGTCAGTGAACTCGCGGATTTTTCCGGTCTCTAGTTATCCTTACAGCTGTTTTTTTTTTTTGTGAAAAGAGTAATGCAACGTTTTGTTTCAATGCCTCACGTTCGCAGCTGCAGCTCTGGTTTATTGGCCGCTGTGAGCCCCCATTTGACTGGATCAAACATTACTGAACGTTAATGACTCGTCTGTAAACAACTAAACCATGCCGCCCAATCTTACAACGCGTGGGTAGATAAGTAGTTCCTGAAAATTCCCTGAAACTAAATATTCTTTGCAATTTTCCAATAGCTCTAAAAATGGGCTGTACAGCCGATAAAAGAACACAGAACTGTAAAATTCAACTGGCGTTATACGAAACATATATACATACATATATACATGCAAATTTCGCGTTATTGTTTCGCGATAGCCTGTAATCCACTGGCCTATGCTCAGCCGCACACACTCCGTAACTTTATTGAGACGTCGGGCCTTCTGTCTTTGTGAGCCAGCGTCAAGGCCTCGCCCCTTAGGTTTTGCAGTGGTTTCGAAAATATATTTTTAACGCAAATTAATACATATATCAAAAATGCACGCTTACAATTTTAACACTTACATAATATCGTTTGTATCTGAATTTTTCTGTTGTAATACACCAAACTAATTTTTAGATTTATGCCCCTGAAATATCGCATATTTTGTGTCAAAATAAGCCTAAATAAAGCATAATAATTTTTTTATCTTTCTTTATTAACTGACATGACATTATGTAAATTTTTATAAACCCTCAAAAACTAAAGAGCAAAGTATTAAAACCAGTAAGGTGTCCACAAAAATCCGTAAATGAGTATATGAATTTATATATTTTTTCATGGAGAAGTATTTCATTCTATCCATTTTACTCTAACTCGCCAATTTACCACTAGATGGCGCTGCAGCGCATCAACGTCTGTGCAGTTCATCCGATCGCCATGAAAACTGATGTACGTTAATATTTGAACAAAAAAAATAATATTTTTGCGATATCCATTACGTTAAATGAAGGTCTACAACTAGATTCACAAGACAGTTATGAAATTTTACGAGAGTAGGGTAGGTCATACAAAAATTCAAAATTTTTGGTGTTTGAAATATTACCTCAGGTAAGTTTGTCCGTGTTCGAAATTTAAAATGATGGCCACTCTATCAACTAATAATATTAATATTATATATGAATATTAATATAATAACGTGTAAATAATGCACTGGGATGCAGCATATAATTCAATAAATATATATCATGTAGAAATTATTTAGGATTTTTTTAGATTCCCGTATTTTTAAAACTTTGAATAGAACACCAAACGTTCATCAAATCTTGGTAACCGACAAAACCTTGTCACGTGATTGAGATAGCCTACCCTACTCTAGCGAGATAATTTTTATAATCACCTATAGTCAGAGATGATCGCGGGAAAACTTGACTGTTTGCTGGATTTCAACACACGTTCAGCTTACTAGAAGAATACTGGCTTTCACATGCAAGTTGAGCTTTTGCCCTATTTTACCGAGCCAATAGGAATCCCGGTATTGCGCTATTGTAATATTTTATGCCTGTTATTGGTCTGCAGACAGCTACGGAGTGTCAGACACGTATCACCCAATCATACATGTGGCGAAAAACTACAGTGTTTTCAAGGGGATGTTGGGACAGAAAACGTTTGCGATATACCATCGTTAGTGCCAATGATTTTGGTGAAAAGAATTTTGCAACAACTTGTTTCAATGCCTCACGTGCACATCGACACTTCTGGTTAGTAGCCAGTGATTGGATGCTTTCAACTCGCAGTGTCTTGAGGTTTTACTCGCGAATCTCAGACGCGTGGAGTCGCGGTAACCTCATTCTCGTTGGAACATAAAATGAGCGACGCCTCTGCAAAAACAAACTTTACCAATAACTAGAGACGGGAAAAATTCGCGGGTTCACTGACCTCTAGGTTAGCCTCCAAGAATATATGTGCACTCAAACAAACAACAGCTATTCATTAACTGCTCGCCAACACAGTGACATGGGCCTGCGTTTATTTACATTATTATTGATTCATCGACTTCAAAAAGGTGTGAAATAAGTCAAAGGCCAATTGTGAAAGTGATACGAACTTAATAGTTGTTGGAATTGTAGCTTGTGCCTAAAAGAAATCTAGAACTTTTCAGGTCCCTACTAATATCACTGCAGCAGAGGTGCAGATGTGCAAGTGATGTACTGAAACCAGTTGATGCTATATTCTTCTCGCCATATATCAACGCCTATAATCATCATATCTACCTACAGTTAGAGATTATGGTTAGAGACAGTGGAAAATCGCAGGAATAGTTGACTATTTGCTAGGTTCCAACATGCTGTATATAACACTGAATATGTTATATCTCTATTGGCTATGGTTTATTTGTAGCATTGTTTCTCTCTTCAACAGGCGCAGTTAGAACTGTACAGCTTGTACACACAGCGTGTGTGATTTGTCCCAAAACTGTTCACACGTGTCACTGTTAACATACTATAGTTTATTGGAGACTATGCTACAAATTTTCGCGATTTTCCAGTGTCTCTAGCCGCGAAAATGTTTTGTGCCAGCATACCCTTGAAAAAAAACAGCAGTTTTTTGCAACATGTATGATTGGGTTATATATAGGGCCACGATTTTGTCGCGAAAAGATTTTAGCCCCACTTTGTTTCAGTGTCTCACGTGCACATCGGCAAGTCTGTTTCAAGGTTATTGGCAGCGTGTCTATGTTCAGACACGTTTCTCATTTGACTACACCAATCAGAATAAGATTATTGTGAGTATGTACGTCTATAATTTGCCAAGGCAAGGGAGAGTAAAATCATCCAACCACAGACGATGTAGCAGAGCTGCAGGTGTGCACATGACGCATCGAAACCAAATGTTGCAAAAATCTTTTCGCCATAAAATCGCGGCTCTAGCTATATACGTCTGACACAACGTAGATCTCCACCGACCAATAGCAGACATCAAATATTGCAATAGCGGGATTCTTACTGGCTCAGTCAAATAGGGTAACAGCTCCAAGTACAAGCGAAATCCAGTTATCATTTGATATGCTGAACGTACGTTTAAACCCAGCAAACAGTCAAGTTTTCCCGCGATAAACCATCAAAATTGTTTTCCCTAGCATTGGTTCTGGTGGTACCGTGTAAAGTAGGCGGTGTTGCCAAGTCGCCGCGTCCTACTGTGGCGCACACAAGGAAGCCACAACGTTGCAACTGGCACAAGGGGGATACCCGCTACTTGCGGTCACGTCTCACGAAGGTCAGGGCACTGGAAGCGGGAAAACCCGGGGGCACAGTTAGCGAGAAACAGTGAGGTAGGTGGGGGAAAGGGGGGGAAGACCTACCAAGCAAGCTGCTGGTAAACAAGTACGTACTGTATATAAAGTGAGGAGTATACCGCCAGCCGACATTATTACACCTTCGTCTGCCGCTGAAGACACCATGAAGACTATCGTCGCAAGGTAGGTTCTTTGTTTCTGCAGCACCCACCTGTCTAATGTTCTTCAGACCTTCTGCTATAGGCAGAGTTGACGGTTTATCGCGGGAGAACTTGACTGTTTGCTGGATTTCAAAACATATTCAGCATATCAGAAAATTATACTTGAAGCTGTTACTCAATTTGACTGAGCCAATAAGAACTCCAATATTGTAGTATTTGATGCCTGTTTTTGGTCTGCAGACAGCTACGTTGTGTCACAAGTAGGGCCCGGAAAAACTCGGAGAATTCAGTGACCTGCTTGCTAGAATCTTATGTCCTATGCACATTCAAGTTCCGTACATTCGTTCATTGTACGCTGTTCCACCGAGAAGCAGCTAATGGACAAATGGTCGGGGCTTGAGTATGCATAGGAGAATGGATTCTAATATGCAGGTCACTGAATCCGCGAATATTTCCGGGCTCTAGTCATATGTATATCACGGAAACATACACGTTGAAAGAAACTACATTGTCTTCGATTAAGTTGACACAAAACATTTTCGCGATATACCGTCATCTCTAGCAATAGGTAGAGACCTGAAAAATTCGCGTCTTCAATTAGGCACAAGCTAGAATTACAACAATTGTAAGTTTATGTCACTTTTGTGATTGGGCTTTGACTTATTTGACACTTCCTGTACGTCTCTGAGCCAATAATGTAAATGTAACTAATACAGACATATATCACTTTAACAGCAAGCAGCTAACGACCATCTGCTGTCTTCTTCAGTTCACATATATTCTTGCAGACTAGCCTACAGGTCAATGAACTCACTAATTTTCCAGTTTCTAGCTATAGGTCATTCGGGAAAAGTGAGCACTAAAAACTTAAACTTTGAAAAATATCACAAGCTGTTACTGCATATAATTCAACATTAACTATAGTTCCCTTACTGCTTGTATGTTCATCAGCGAAATTACGCAAAATAGTTCAGCGTGTTTTACTTTTTAAATACAACTATACAGAAACAAAATCAAACGACATCGACATAATGGTATTCTCCATAGTTAATATTCATTTTTTAAATTAAACTGTGTAGATTCCGACTGACTACCCACTTTATCTTACACGCGCAAACATTAAGTGACGTGTCCAGAGAGGTTAGACATTTCCCGCCGTTAGCCGTTACGAGCGGAATGATACTAATTGGCTGAAAATAGAACTTTAGCAGGACTTTTTTGAGTGCTCTCTTTATCCTGAACCACCTAATATATGTTGGTCTCTGTGAATGTCCCGTCTTAGAAATAAAATGTGCCCCTTAAATAACTCAGATATATTTTGTATGTATGCATGCAAATGTCCGTGTAAAGATTTTGACGTAACATGTTAAGTCGATAATATACAGATGCACTACTTATAAAAACACGCGTATATTCAAATCTCCTTCTGAACCCCCGACGCAAAGAGAAGGTTGTTATAAGTTTGACTTGTCTGTGTATCTGTGTGATCTGTGGCATCGTAGCTCCTAAAAGAATGGACCGATTTTGATTTTTTTTTGTTTGAAAGCTGACTTGATAGAGAGTGTACGTAGCTATGATTCAAGAAATTTTTTTCAGCTGTTTAAAGATCATCAGCTTTTTTTATGTAAGCAATTCTACTGGTCTGATCGATTTGAAATTTAGTATCCTGTGAGTCAGGGTTTTTTTTAGAATTTTTAATTTAAGTCTTAATTATATATTGAATGACTTACAATTAGGGATTGCGATTCATCCCTGGAAAATCAAGCGAGGTGGCGCAACGATAACACGTTGTACTTGCATTCGGGAGGACCCGGGTTCAATTCCCGGCTCCGGCCATCTTGATTTATGTTTTCCGGGGTTTCTCGAAATCGCTCGGGTGAATACTGTGATGGTTCCTCAACAAAAGGACATGGCTGACCTCCTCTCCCAGCTGCTGTCGTTGTACCAGGTTGTAGCCGTCTCTAATAACCTCGCTGTTGACGAGACGTAAAACCTACTTGACTTATATAATACCTGGAAAAATTTACAGTTTGCTAGGCTTCAAAGTAGTGTATTCATTTATGACGCGTTTCTTTCGTCACTGGTGAGTCAGTCCATGTTTGACTGAGACAATGATAATTCCGGTGTGCTACGACTAAACTTATATTATTCGTCTGTAAACAACTGAACTTTGCTACAGTATCACTAGAGGCACGAGTATTTGGCGTATTAATCTGGCAACAGTGTAGACTTCTCAGACATATACACACACTGGCCAAAGTCAAATATCTATTGGCTTCCAACAGTAACACGTGCTACCACCACGACTTGTTTATCACTGGCTTACAGTCGTCAAAGATGTGTTAAAACAAGTGTCGTCTAATCACAGAAGGAGTAGTGAAGTATACATTATTGGCATTCAACCTGACCTAGAATCAATACACGAAATAAATATTGTCTCCAGACGTAACTGTCATGTGATCTTTGGACGATTCTTGCAATGTGTTCGTATTATGAACATAAAAGTTTTTTTGGACATTCGCCATTGTCGGCGAATGTTGCCGTATTGTATAAAATCCCACAATAAAAAAAAACCAAAGGAAGAAGACGAAAAGCCAGTAAGCTGTAGTCAACAGACAGAAAACCTACAGATTATTTCTGAAGGGAATTTAGTCATATCACAGAAGACGATACAAGAACAAGAACAGATATAAACAACACAAAATTAATTCCTAAGTGGAATATAGTCGACTGGAGAAAGACTATACAAAAAAAAGACAGACGAAAGAATAAAATCACAGCAAAAATGGGGTGTGCGAAAAAAGCATCAATTGGTGGTGTTGGTTTTTTATTATTTTTTCGTCTGTCTTATGAGTTTTTTGTGTCGTCCTTCTCCAGTTGACTGTATTCCACTTAGGAATTAATTTTGTGTTGTTTATATCTGTAATGGTACTCGTGTCGTCTTCTGGAATATGACTACATTCCTGTCAGGAATTATCTGTATGTTTCATGTCTGTTGACTCCTGCTTACTGGCTGTCTTTCTTTTTTTTCCTGCAATACAGCAGCATTCTCCCGCAATGGCGTTTGTCCATGTTTACAACTGTCATCCAATCATACAAAGGGCAGGAAGCTGCACTAATATTGAGAACACGCTGGCAGATATGATGTGCTGAAGTGTGTTCATACATAAGTTTATTTACGAAACTATTCGGCATATACCCACTGTGTCGATGTACGAAAATAAAATACACTCCAAAGCAAACGATGACGGAAAAGTAGTTTCAGAGCATCGCGTCAATTAGAAAAGTTATTTCGGAATCCCTCAAAATGCCTAAAAACCGGTTTTTTTTCGCTCTGTTGTATTTGAAAAACTACTCACAGCATTCATGTGAAACTAATTTAGAAATATACAATGGACTTACGGACTTTGCTTAAATATTTCCGTCAGTAAAAGTATGTAGTCACCACATAAAGTGTCAGTCAGGCGAGTGATCTAGCACTGCACGTAGTTTCAGTATCTTACAGTAGAGACGATACCGCACCAGATGAGCCGGTCAACATCGCCCTTGGCGCCGTGCCTCACTCACACTAACACACACGACCAGTAGGCGAGCGCCTTAAATGTTTAACATAAAACACTTTTCCTTTTAAACAACCGCTAAGCAAGTATTTTTTAAGTTCTGGTCATTCCGTTACTTTCATATTATGTACGTATTTTCTATATAAATAATTAATTCTACTGTGTAGGTTCACCCTTACTCAAAAGTAAAAATCTAAGGCCACAGTTTATTTTTTAATTATCATTTTCGACAATGTAACGTGCTCTTCAAACGTTATCACCTTGTCTTGAAAATCTGGATGTTTTCCTATTATTATATTTTGTCTTCCATTGTTTGTGGTTCATTTACTAACCTCGATAACTGATGATGTCTGTAAGGTCGGTCCATAAATTTAATAATGCAGAATGTATTCATAAAGAGTAATTATTTTCTAGTACTGAAATTTGACATTTACATTGGTATTAAAACCAGAATAATATAGTTCAAAGCTAGAGGCACAATATTGTCTTGCGACTATCTCTCTTACACTCCCATAAACGATCAATATTTATGTAACTCATTTAACAGTTTATTTATCTCTGACATATCGTATGAACTTTAATGTAATGAGTGATGGTAATCTGTGTGTTTGTGTTTTAAACTGTTTGTGTTACGTAATTGGAGTTTTTTTGTATGGTTTTGTCCTTTTGCTATAACAGTTACTCGTATATTAAGTTTTTCGTCCTTTTCAGACTCTACTGACGATTTTTCCTCTTCGTTTGTCTGCTATAAGTATATTCGTAAAACTAATTTATTTTTGTCAATTCAAAGGACATACTTTAATTTTAATGTTTGTTTTATTCAAGGTTAGTTTGGACACGTATTTAAGTACCTCGTTAAAAGACCATTGACTTTACAAATTATTTTCAAATGCTCCTATTTTAAATGAGGGGTCCTCTTATGTCACCAGGATATTGTAAGCTGCATATAAGTCTAGATTTTTTGTTAGTTTTTTTTCTTTTTATCAGTTTTGTATCATACACTTCAATTTTTTTTTGCTGGACTTTCCAAGTGAAAAATTTCTCGGAAAGCTGGAGTTTTTGGTACTTTCGATAAAAACAAGGATTTTTTGTTGAAAACAAGAAATATCTAATGTATAAATTGCTTTCCTATCTTGTGAAGAATTGTATTTTCTTTCCTCAAAACTGATATTTTGCAGTTATTCTAAGTGATTTTCTTTAAATTTTTTTAATGCAGCCCTATTCTTGTTTTTTTTATAATCTTTACTTTTTTTACACACTATGCGAAATCAATAGATTTCCCATTTAAAATTATTTTGAGCGTAATTACATTCGTTTTACTATTTAGTTCAGTTATAAAACCTTTAGAAGTACAGCTGAATATTTTTCTCAGAAACGGTAACTTTTCTTCCTGTGAAGGGGGAAATTACTTCTGTTGAACATGGCAACACTGATGTGAGCCCACGACGTATAGCTCTACTTACTTCTAAAACCTCGCTAGTTCAGATTTCCTCAATTTTACATTCCAGGTGCATCGGTGCTAATTTTCATGGCGCTTCTAGTGTTAAAATTTTCTAAGTAAGTCTACTATGCATTAGCTTTCTTCTATGCTGAAATTAAAAAAAACTTGTATATATGGTGTAGCATGACCACAGGACGACTTATTTATTCTGTGGTATGACTACGAAGATTTTCTTTTTCCTCTCCCGTAAAATTTGCTGAAATGGACTTACGGGGTTTTAGAAGAAACCCACTTCTTGTCTTCCAGCATCAAGAATTGCTTGAACTTATACTATTACTGGATAATTTAATTAAATAATAGCTATATTCTTACTACTAACATCGTTGTTAACATAATAAACAATCCTTACGCGATTTCCGAACCATAAGCTTTCGCACTGAAAGCCTGTTACTCGACTTCTACGCTCTGATTGGCAGAGATTCTGAGGCGTATATTTGGATGTCGTCCACAGAATCATCAACTGCGCAACACGTTGAACTTCAGCGCGTGAGAAGTTCCTGGACGAAAATAAATAGAAAAAGACTCTGCCCATTTCTCAGTGAAATTAACTTGGCAGCGAATACCAATACATTTATCATACAAATGCAGAGGAAATTCTTCTGCTCTGCCTTACTATTTTTACTTCGCAGTCAGAATATGTTAAAACTCTTCAGCTGTCAGAAAATATATAAGTGTGAAGATAAATGTTCAGGTGAAAAATAATGTCAAAATCGCAAATCGTTAGTATATTTCAACAGTTTATAATATATAGGGGCTCGGAGGTGGTGAGATATTTGGTGTCAGAGCGTTTATACATGTATGTACAAACATATAAAACATCCATACTTCAGTAAGGTTAACACTATGCGATTATCACCGACATGTTTTTCATTGATTCAGTTCTTGGATTCAAATAAGAAATTTTAAATGAAATAATGTACGGTTTATACCTACTGGGCAGAAACAAATTCGTTAGTTTAAACATGCTCATGTACTCTATACTGTTAAACTTATAAACATCACTTCTAATAAAATTTTCTTTCGAAAATATATCTTATGTCACAGTTTTTGCACAATGGTATGGCAAGAAAAGTTTAATTTTCACATAAAATGAAAATTATTCCTCCTACGCAAGTAGGGTGAAATGCATTGTATAAGGTACTTCGCAGTTCTCTAATTTCATATGGAAAATAAAATTTTTTATTTTACAAACTACTGTCAAGATCTCGTGCAGTATGCATATATCATGCCTGCGGGTTAGTTGATTTATGCCATGAATAATTTACTGTAACAGAAACTTATGTTACCTATAATGAAATATAATTTTTGGGCGACATTTTAATTGAAGATATTATACAGTATGAACAAAATAAGTAGAATTCGCTAAAACATTAAATCGTGAACATTTATCTGCCGATTTACCATATTGGTGCTGTAACTTGTTTGAATGAAACTATTTAGGTGAATCTACTAAACTAGTAAAAAAAATATTTACGAAGAAAATCAAAATCTTAAATGATGACAGGGTTGTTCTTTGACAACAGCATTCATGTATTATATAATATTTCCAGAAGTCCAATTCCACACCTGTCGTAAGATTAAGTGCTGTGACCACTCGCCTTCCAAAAAATTTATCGTTCCATTTCCGTATGTCGGAAACATGGCGGACGATGCCACTTGCTGACATGTTTTCTCGACGGTGATTTCGAAGGTATATTTTTAAAGCAATATAATGTTGATATCGGAGAATCCCTTCACTGTTTGGTCACAAATATATCTCAATTGGTACCTCATAGTTTCTCAGAATTTTGTACCCAAATTATCATCAACTTTGTTACGAATATAAACAGAAAATAAGCAAAATAATATTTTGCGAATTAACAGTACAATCTTGTGTAAAACACTTACAAAGTACTGTGCATCTTATGAATGCTCCTAGTCCTGAAATGTTTCAAAGCATTTCTTTGAAAGAGTTTTTTGACCAATGTGAAAAAACTACCTCCTACCACGGCCTTAACCCATTGCTTCATTTAGGAGGTTCAGGATAAATGCAGCTTTTTTATAAATGTACAGTTTTCTACCACTTTTTAATAGAAAACAATCATCCTTAGCTAAGGATTGCATATTTTGCACTGTGCTCAAAAGATAACATCTGAAGTAACAAGAAATAATGTATTTTAATGACTATTCTAGACAAAGAGGTTGTCTAAAGAGTTCTTTATCGCGAACCACCAATACCAAAAATCTCTCTGTTCAACATTGCCCGCATATCGCCAACCATCATCCTCCACTCACAAATCAGCAGGCCAGCTGAAAGCTTGGCATTATGTGTAATTGTGTTTGTGTCTGTGTTGTACAGTGTTGTGTGCGCCCTGGTGCTGGCTGCCCTGAGCGCGGCAGTGCCCGCCGACCTCGACTCGGAGATCTGGTTCCCAACGTCGGTGCACCCGTACGGGCCACCCAACTCCAGGTTTCGCCGTGACACCGCCACGACCCAGAAGCCATTGAATGCGACGCACGTGCCATCGTCCGTGTGCGTTAGCATGACACCCGCCCACGGGCTCTTCAAGCCACAGACCACTGACGCACCCTACACGATCACCGTCGACAAGACCAGCGTGCGACCTGGCGACATCGTCACTGGTAAGTATTGGAACAAATCTCCTATTGGCGAGCTCTTCACTGTTTAAGGAGGAACATACGTCGCTCCCTAGGATTAATATACAATTTCGGGATAGCTATTGTTTCCAATAAAATTTATCTTAGGATGGTCATCGTAAGACATAGAATATGACATATGGCAAGAGACACATGAAAGTATTGCGGGAATAGTTGTCTGTTTCCTAGACTCCCACTGCTGTGTATAATACTGAAGGATTTGAATCGATATTGGTAGAGGCGAGTTTTTCACGTATTGATTCTAGGTCAGGTTGAATATCAAGAACATGTACTTCACTTTCACTTCTGTGATTAGACGACAGCTTTTATCACTCACCTTCGACGACTGCAAGTAAGGAAATAACTCATGTTCCACACAATAGAGAATTCCATTATAACCATATTTGTTACATCTGGTAAGTCATAGTTTACGTCTCAACGTGGCATTCGAAACAGAAGTTGTAGCAAAAGTTTATAAAATCCAAAACCACGTCGGAGGTTCCACCTTAGCACACACATACCCAAACCAGTTGGAAAGCCATATAATTATCATGATCAATGATTTTATGTTTTTAATGTCCACTTATCTTTGAGTTATATTCGCAAATCACATAATTGTGATGTCGCAGTAACAATGTTCTGATTTACACAATCAAATGAACATATTTGCACAAATACACATTACTAGGGACCTGAAAATTTCGAATTTTCTAACAGACACGAGCTAGGATTCAAACCACTGTAAGTTTAAATTCACGTCGTTTTCGCAATTGGACTTCGACTTACTTGACATCTCCTGTAGGGTGGTGAAGCAAAAAAATAAATAAATGCAGGTTAAATGGTGTGGTACCACTGTGTCAGCGAGCAGCCAATGATCATTTGCTGTCTACTTGAGCACACAGAAATATTTGGAGACTAGCTTACAGGCCAATGAACCCGCAAGTTTTCCGGCCTCTGCACATTACCAGTTATCAATAACGAGACCTGCAGATAAGTACATAAGGTTTTAAAATCTAGCTTACACAAAAAAAAAAACTTTTCACAAACCAAGAAAGTTTTCTTTTTTGTGGTGTATTAAAAATCACATATAACATACATTTCTTGAGTGATCAGGCATACTGCATTTTGTACATTAGTAATTTGTTGTTTAACACTTTTAGTAGGTCTGCAACCATGCTAGTTGTAACTTGAAGGCTGGATCCGCGGCGGCCGAGTGGTCAGGCCATTTGCCTCCCACCTAGGTGATCCAGTTTCGATCCATGGCAGAGTCGGTCCTCGGATTTTCGCGTGTGGGAATCATGCCGGACGATGTCGATGGCTGGCAGATTTTTTTCGGGGATATCCCGTTTACCCCGCCCATCTCAATCCGGCGCTTCTCCATCGTAGGGCCTCATTTCATGTCCTCTTTCGGGGTACGCAGATTGCCTATGGGCTCCCACTCATAAAATCTGCATTCGGGGTGCGATACCTTAGTCTTCACGTATCCTTCTCATACAAAATTTATATTTATTCTTACTTGAAGGTTTGTTGTTGTTGCAGTGACTATTTCGGGCACGGACACTTTCAAGGGGATCTACATCCAAGGCAGGTACGGCGACACTCCAGTCGGCACATTCATGGAGCACGAGAATAATGCGGTCGTCATCTCGGACTGTGAACCCGGCACCAACGTGAGTACCACATACACCTTACTTCACTCCTCACTATCTTCACCTCACTCCACAATGACACCGCCTCATTTCACATAAATCTCACTTCACTCCAAATCATCCAACCCTCATTCCACATCGACCCCAACTCTTTCAACTACAACGCCACTTCATTCGAAACTGCCCCCACCAGCTATAGTTTCTCCAGACGGAATCTTCGCTGATCAAGACCGCTGAGTCACTGTACTCAAATTAGTCTATGTGAATGGATGATAGTATTGCCTATCAGCATCCACACAAAAGGAAGAGGGATTTAATTAATATTTTGGAGTATTAATGTTGACCTGAGGCTTACCAAGTTATAATTTCTAACCTCGTCTAAACCTGGCTGGACTATATACAAATATATGGTACTCTTCCCAATAAAATGAGTACTTTTTAAGCTAAAGCAAACTTTGAAAATAAAATTTACTGCCATAACCTCACACGTTGCTACATTTCATTTATGCTCTCTGTTGAATTGCTGGCAATGTAATAAAAATATTTCCAAATCTTAATGTATAGACAGAGTAATATTTTGGTTAATGTGGGTCTAAATGTAATGTTTTGTTATTCTCTTATTCCCTATGGTTCAATGTAAGAATTTATACAGGCATACAGATAACTCATTTAATATATTCACAGATCTACTTAGACCTTTGTTCGACGCAAGTATTACGATTTAAGCATATTGTCGTATTAATTATATATTTGGCGAAATGATACGGAAGAGAAAGTTCGGCAGAGTCAATTCAGGGCCTTAGCTAACACTTAACAGTCAACTCCCGTTTATCCGCACTAATAGAGGGTGCCGATGCCTCAGATAATCCAAAATCGCGGATAGTTCACGTTTACCTTATCTTAGATCTGAGTAGAAAGAAAAAGGCCAAATCCATTCCTACAATAAAATGCAGCAATTTAATACAACACACGATTATTCACATTAGTGATCAGGGGTTATACGCTTATAATCTAAAGATGCAAATTAAAAAAATTCACAAATATTTTAACTATCCAAAGAAAAATTCCGTTAATCCATTCAAGTGCGACACACGGAACAGTCTCGTGAATCCATTCATACGCGGATCTTATTGTTTCGTCTGCTGGAAAAGGCCTAAACATTATTCAAGCCATTAAACATATGGTTGCGGACATTAAACGTAATTAAACATTATTCGAGTAAACATAGCATGCATTTATACATAACCAAAAAATTTTTTTAAAAAATACTACAACTTTTTTCAACTACTTAAAGTGAAATATTTTTTGCGTGGATAATCCGCAAATCGGATATTTGGCACACGGATAATCGGGACTCTACTGTAGTTACAATTGCACCTTCAGTTTTTTCACTCTTGATCCTAACAGGATCTTAATCTAATGTATATTTTAATAACTCTTGTCGAAATTTTGGACGATGATAATAACACAATTAGGTAAAAATCATTTCCGTGAAAAGACCTTAAATATATTCACGACCTTCCGCGACTCAAACCACGAAATATGTCTTTTACATGGCTCGCATTTCGCACACGACTAGCTTCCCGCGTAAATTTCAATTCATCACTGTCTGGTAGACTAAGTTCTGTCAGTGTTACCGCAAACAATTCTCCAGTTGCGATACATTAACTTCTAATCACAGCTAAAGTAAACAATTTTATCTGCTATGCTTCAACACTAGCAGCTACGATTGGGTTATTTTTCTCCATTCATGTTATGTATTCACAACTCAGTAATTCTTCTTTTTCTTTGTTTGACAACGTAATAATGACGCAGCCAATGTCTAAATATGGTGAACAGTCGACGTGGCATATTGCAGTACTTAATCTTTGACTATCAACTCTTACTCGGCTATATAACTTGAATTTTGCTGGATACTGTGTTCCTAAGTACAACTATATACTTCTTTATAAACCAGAAATGCTAACGAAACCTGTGATATCAGATTTTCCCGTAGCCCCGGATATTAGGAGGGCAGTACTTAAATAGAAATGCAATTTTTAAAATATAAACTAGGGCCATCATTTGTCAGTGTTTTCATTTTGCATTACATAAATACTTTTTCTCGATGTAGAAACTTAATAGTTAAAGTAATAAAAATGGCGTTCTTGACAAAAATTATTTTTAGTGTCAGTAATCATTCAATTTTACAAAATAAATTTTAGCGTTAAATGAAGAACGTTAATTAAGTTGGTTTGTCTTGGTAACGGTGGTCTTAAGCCCTTGCGTACTGTTTCAGTAAAAGAAAACTGAGACATTGGTCCAAAAAAATCATATCCTAAGGAAAACTGACTGCTATTAATTTGTTTTCGAAATAATAAATGTAATTGTCAGTTCTACCCTAACCGCATCAAGGTAATAGTTATAGTTCTGAAATAATAAAATTCTTCATTTGTGTTACTGGCACATATATTAAACATTTCGAGATGTGTTGATAATAAAACAGAAAAAAAAAATTCTATACATTCACAAAAATTCATTAATACATTTCTTTCACATTAATTATTGAGTATTATAAAGTGACGAATGCATTTAATACATTGTGTTATTGTGCCTAACATACATTGGTATTAGAATCACGATGTCAGTGGGAATTTCTCAGTTCGAAAATAAACTACAATGTGTTAGATGCCACGGGATATGAAAACTTTTCTACCGATGTTTCTAAGTTTTTTTTTACTGAGTTAGTAACCAGAAGCTATGATCCCACCGTAACCAATATATGCACGTACAGGATGTCCACAAACTGCCATATAATAAGCACACTGCGAGAATCCTGGACTAAATAATAAACGAAAATTTTAGAGGCTATAGCTTGTACTTTGATGTTTTACATGCACAATGTTGCAACACAGCACCGGATAAGTCCCTTCTTACACTACACATAGTCTACATCTTACTACTATAGGTCATTCGGGATAAAGTGAGCACTAAAGATTTAACCTTTAAAAAAAATCATTAGCCGGTACTGCATATAAGTTACCATTAGCAAGAGTTACTTTTCTGTTTGTATGGTTGGTAGCGATTCATCGCACATAGTTCCGTGTATTTTCCTATTTGAATACAACATTAGTGATAGAACATCAGATGAAATCGACCTCTCTGTATTTAAAATACTACAAAATATTTATTATCTTATTGACATTCCTACTTACAGTATAATTAGACTCAATTGGCACCAGAAGAATGTGACACTATCGTTGACCTCAGGTCATCTTGTACGTTACAGCTTGCTCCGCGCTTCAGACAGTTCGAAATTCCACAGACAGGTGGCATCAGAGTTAGGTTCTCGCCATTTTTTCGCCGCTCCGCCAAGTTGCATCATTTGTATATACACATTAAAAAGTATTGGGAATTACTATGAATATCATTGCCAAACGATGTGAAACCATCGGTATTGTGTAAATTATGTTTTACATTTGCCAGCCTAGAAGCAACATACTTTTTATTTCACATATTATGAAAATACGTTATTTATTGTTTATGAAGTGCGTCGTCGTTCGTGGCAGTAGAACTGAACGAAACTTGAATTTTTTAATTGCGTGTGTCATGTGTGTTTTAGTGGTAGTTTTTAATTGAAAATAAAATAAAATACGCCCGCATTTACGAGATTCGTAATGGCAATAGTGCGTGTTGTATAAATTAGTCGATGGACATAAACCAGTGTTATAAGACGTTTACTTGCAGGTATTTATAACTAAGGTTACTTTTTATTTTATCTTATATTCATCCCCCGTGCATTTAATGAGTAGATATTGTAGCTAAAATTTATCGGAGCAGTTTAATGTAGTTGTAAACATTGCGCCACTCTATGTAAATAAAAGCACGTGGCAAAATTTATGACTACATTCGGCGGAAAGATATAAACTGGCAGAAAATAGAAATTAATCAGGGCTTCTTTCAGTGTTCACTTTATTCCGAATCACCTATATTGTTGCATCATACAATGGATGCAGGTTCAAATCCCGAGCAGTGCAAACATGATTTTACGTTCACTCGACGTAACATACGTAATTAATATTTGGTCGTGGAGCGCAAGGGGCAACTTTCTCCGCACAGTGTTGCCACGTTGTACACTTAAAATATAATCGTACATTTTGCAACCAAAATTTTCGTCTCCAATTTCGCCCTGGGTTCGCATAGTGGGCTTATTAAATGGCATTTACTGAACATACTGTACATCATTGATTTTAATGTCTTCTTCTTGTACAGCACTTATTAGACATACTGTACATCATTGATTGTAATGACTTCTTACTGAACGGCATTTACTGGACATACCGTACATCATTGATTTTAATGTCTTCTTCTTGTACAGCACTTATTAGACATACTGTACATCATTGATTGTAATGACTTCTTACTAAACGGCATTTACTGGACATACCGTACATCATTCATTGTAATGACTTCTTACTAAACGGCATTTACTGGACATACCGTACATCATTGATTGTAATGAGGTTTTACTATACGGCATTTACTGGACATACTGTACATCATTGATTGTAATGACTTCTAATTTAAGCTTCTAACCATTTGCTCTATGTAAGACGAAGAGGTGTAATAACACTTATAGCGAGAGTGAATATTTTTTTCTATCGTGTTCCAGAATGCTCTCAGCTACGTAAGCAGGACTGATTTGGATGTGCTGGTGCTCAAGTGGAAAGCACCTAGCACACCTGGCAAAGTCATCTTCAGGTAAGCCTTACGGAGTATTATCAATGTTTCATAGTATCTTAAAATAACATTCAGAAGGAAACTCTTCATTCCATGTTTTACACTGTAAAGAAACTTCCTTGAATGTTTAGGAAGTTATTATCCCAGACGCAGTATGGTAAAGTTACCATAATTCGTCTTGTAAGTATGCAAACTTTTACAGTACAATACAAGTGTGGTATCTTCAGTATACATTTGACTGTTGTATAAAAGGTTTAGGAATGCTACCATGTATGTCTGGGAAACTATTATACCATAACTACTTTCTTAGCGCTCCTGTACGCACGTCTCGTAAATTTACAAACTATTTTTAGAGTGTATTTACTGGTAAAAATTACTGCAACTAAATCATTCTTTTTAGTGATTAATTAGATTTCGCTGTGTATAGCTATAAAGTAGTCAAATACAGTAGAGAACACTACCGACAACGTCCCATTCTTTGTCGTGAAAGACAATAGTGACATTTACGATAGTGCTAAATAGGCGCCCGACAGTGGAAACATAATAAAGCAAAATCCAAATTTACGAATAGCTCAGCTTTTGGTTTGAGGTTTTGTTGTAGGCCCGACTTTTTTCGTAGTAGGGTCCTTAATGAACATTTCCTCGTGAAAAATATACGTATAATTAACGTGTTCATTAATTATGAATATAGTATGCATCGAACTTATTGGAATAAGATAATATCGTTAGAGGCAACAGCCTCTAGGATCACTGGCTTTTACTGTCTCCTATGTAACCCGTCCGTCTCGTAATTCCAAGAATATCAACATAAAATGGATGTTTTTTTGTGTAAAGCAAGAATATTATTGGTATCCACCAGCCGCACTTGCCATTCATAATACGTATTAATGACTCTATTAGAAAATGCCGAAGTTATACCAATGTGACGTCTGTTACATTCAACCACAATAGTTATATTACATTAGATTTTAACTACACTATTAAACATTACTACTTGCAACCTACTACAAATATAATTTTGTTAATCTATAATCATTCAAAATTATTTGAAAAAAAAAATAGTTATGCAAATCGTTTAACCGTAATTTCAAAAGGAGAAAGAAATATCCATAAAAGAATATGCCTTGGTAAGTAATGCTCGTCCACTCATACGCAAATTCAAGTTTTTTATTACTAGGCAGGTCCAGCAGTGTTGTCGGTATCCCTGTATGAAAAATAGACATACGACAGCCTGCAAGCAAGAAACGAGCGATCACAATATGCTCACCTTTCACATCATTGACAAGTGTATTCAAGCTGATGCTGAGTACTTACATTAACCTTTGCAGATTTTTTTTTTAATTTAACTGTTATTTCATTGGGCCTCTTGAGACGTTTAGCCACTCTTACATTCGTACCTGACAAGTGTGTGTCTTCTGGTGTTGCAGATGTACGTTCGTGAAGAACTTCGGCACTTTTTGGGTTGGTGAGGAGTCGGATAAAGTGACAGTACAGGTAAGCGATCACTTCTCCCACCAGAACAAGTTAAGCGTGTCCGTATGTGCAATAATATTGATTGCCTGTTCGCGTCTGACAGATGCAACTGAAATACGAGTCTGGAAAAAATTTCTCCATTCGCTATTACTAGGGACTCGAAAATTTCGCGATTTCAATGACCTGTAGGCTAGAATGAAATATCATATACCTTCTCAAGTCCCGGCCATTTGTCCACTAGCTGCATACGATAATGTAGTCTAACAAGAGGGTCATTGAATTCGTGAAATGTTCCTGTCCCTGCCTCTATGTTATGTCATTAACGTGTGTATCCGCTTTACTGGAGGTTGGCCAGTCTGCCGTGAACTTTTATTTATTGGACAGAAGTATTATCCGTAGAGATCAGAAGTTTCCGCGAAAGTGTTTTTGCCACACTTTGCATCAGTACCTATAATGAACATCTGCAGTTCTGCTTTGTGGCTATTGGTTGTGAGTATTAGTGCAGTGTCGTCTTTCATTTGTCTATGCCAGTCAGAAAAAAATGTAACTCAGACATCATATGCTTGTGATTTGTGGATAGCACACCAAGCCGCTGACAGTTAAAGACGCGGTTCGGGATAAAGTCAGCACTCAAAAAGCCCTGCTAAATTTATATTTTCAGCCAATTCTTATCTTTAAGCGAGTATTCGGTAACGACGGGAAATGTCTAACCCATCTGGACACGTAACTTTATGTTTGCGTTTGTAAAATGAATTGTGCAGTCGGTAGAAACGTGTATAATTTTGTAAAGTAAAGTTTATTTATAAGATGAAATAGAGTTATGTCAATTTTGTATCAGTATTGTTGTATTTAGACAGGAAAATACCTGGAACTGTATTGCGTGATTTCGCTGCCAACCATACAAGCAGTAAGGTAACTATAATTAACGTTCAATTATACGCAGTACTGTAATGACTAGAGATAATGGTTTATCGCGGGAAAAGTTGACTGTTTGATGGATTTCAATACACGCCCAGCTTACCAGAAGATTACTGGCTTTAGCTTGTACGTGGAGCTGTTGCCCTATTTGACTGAGCCAATAAGAATCCCGATATTGTAATATTTGATGTCTGCGGACAGCTACGTTGTGTCAGTGTTTTCAAGGCTATCTTGGCACAAAACATTTTCGCGATATACCATCATCTCTAGTAATGACTAGTGATATTTTTCAAAGGTTAAATTTTTAGTGCTCACTTCATACCGAACGACCTATAAAACGTCCAATAACGAAGCAGAGCTGGAAATGTGCGCGTGAGGAACTGAAACTAAGTTATACACAGATATGTTCGCGAAGACTTCCTCTGTCTAAGTATCCGCGGCAGTCCACGACATTGTCCCGAAATACGAGAAGCCAAATATTCTACAGTCGTTTGGATTCTAGTCTGCTGGCAAATAATAAAGCAAATTATGCACGTCATTAGCTTTCTT
Source organism: Medauroidea extradentata (assembly GCA_003012365.1). Taxonomy (NCBI): domain Eukaryota; kingdom Metazoa; phylum Arthropoda; class Insecta; order Phasmatodea; family Phasmatidae; genus Medauroidea; species Medauroidea extradentata. The sequence continues at coordinate 255,714 of PNEQ01017211.1, read as the reverse complement.
ATCGATTATTACTTTAGATGTGGCAGTGTGAAACCGACTTGCTTCTAAAACGGAAATTTCGTGTTTGGATTTCGGAGGAGTCAAGAAAGTTTTAATGCAAATTATGTGTCAACTTTTCGAGAAGTTGAACTGATAAAGCAGGAAACCTTAAGGCTGTTGGACCCGTAAAATTTCATTTCTTTATGTTTGTGCCAAACACCGTTCAACTTTTGCACATCAGATAACACGTCATTTCCCCAAATAAAAAAAAAATTACGCCCAATAGTTTTCGCAAAATCACTCATCAAAGTCACGAAATGGCCATTACGGTGCAGCCAAAATCAAAAAAATTAATTAACCAATGAATTCAAAATTACGGGAACTGAAAGTCAGTGTATCAATGCATTTCATGATATGTTTGACAAAAGTTAGTTTTGAATATTTCAGTAGTAGCCGAAAGTAAAATTTATGCAAAAATTTACTCATTTTCATAGATTTTAAAAAAATTCAAAAATATATCGCTTTGTGTTTACAAAAATATCTTGAAGTAGTTCACATCATTAAGTACCGATATGAATTATCTTGTTAATAAGTTAATTATCTTTTATTATTTTGGCTACACCGCAACTGCCATTTTGTGACTTTGATAGGTGACTATGCTAAAACTATGGGCCCTATTTTTTTTTTATTCGGGAAAATGACATGTTATCTGATGTGTAAAAGTTGAACAGTCTATTGCACAAATATAAAATTTTGAATTTTTACGGGTTCAACGTCCTTAACCCAAATGTTAGTGTAGACGATAGACATAAATTCAAACAAGATGTGTAAAAATTTTTTGTACACACGAAAAATAAAAACCCTATTAGATATGCAGAACACTTATGGGCCAGTCAGAAGTACCGTAGACTGTGTTTAAACTGTACTGCATCGTCAGAGAGAAAACTATGAATAAGGACGACAGTTTGCTATTTGTTTTACATGAAAAGTCTAATACGAATACATTTTCATTCTCAATACGTTTCCATGGGTGGTCACTGTTCAGTCATTTTACAACTTTACATTTATAACATAAAAAGACTGCAACGATAACGGCTCGCGTGATTCGAGTTTGCGTAAATCTAAATTGTTTGGAAGCTGTTGTTTTCTGCCAATTCAGTTAATTGAGGTTTTGGGCCCAGAATTGTTCTTTTACTCCTTTCAGTATTATAGTTTATTTTGTGAATCTGTTTATTTTTTCTGTCAAAATAAATTAACGTACTGTAGCTTAATTTAAATGAACTGAAAACCTCCACGTATAAGGCTATTTGTTTTTAAATTATGCTGATATTTAAATATTCTGTATCGTCTTATGTATTTGGAGCTCTATTGGTTTAAGCAACATGAGAAAACATGGACATAGACATGAAGGATTGTAAACAAAACTGAGTAGTCACTTGAATATCATCGACCATGTACAGTACGTGTATTTTAACTCTTTTATGTTTTGTTTTTCTAAATATTTATATTTACATTTTTTACACACCTTACATCATAACACCATGTTAGTGACGTCATCCACTACCTCATACTAGTATTTTGTAACACGTCAGTCTAATAAATAAATATTACTGATAATTATTGGTACGTATATGATATGTTGTAATGTTAAGAGTAAACGGCCTTGTTCTTTTATATTAAAGCTTTGAGTCGTTTAGCTAATGTTATGTTTATTTCTATGTTGCAGTAAGTGTAAGGAGATTCAAGCAATCTTCCCTGCGCGAGTTTTCTACGGAGCGCATCCTACACCTTAGTATTACAGTGTTTGGAACTTGCAATGCATTATGTACGCTCTCTAGTACTCGAGTGTGACAAGAACATGAAGAGAGTACATCTGAGAAGCCATTTGTGAAGTTTTGGAAATTGCTATCGTCGCGAATAAAGCTTTAAGTTTTTTTTATTTGTGACTGAGTAAATTCGACATTAATTATTAAATGGGACGTACAGACATATGTAATTATATGATCTGTTATCAGGGTTGCTACAGGTGTGGAAAACAGGGAAAAGCTGGAAAAGTCAGGGAAATTGCTTTTGGTGACTGGAAATTCAAAATTGTATAGAACAAACTTTAGGCTTAGCAATAGGAGTTTGCAGGCTTTTTCGGGCGTTTTCTAGTTGACTAGCTTGACTTCTTGGCTGGAGTCGCATCTTCATAGCTGCAGGCTTAGTGATTGCCTTTTGGACAATTGCACAACCATTCACTGTATGAAGTAATTATCGTAGCAATTCATGTTAAAAATAGTTCCAGTTAATTATAACTTATTACAGTTCTCTCGATTGTGGTATCTGAGTGTATCCAACACAAGTAACAGTGTGTTGAACGTTTGTAAAAAAAGATTTTTAAAGCAATCATGTGCAAATATAATTTATTTAAACATTTTAAGTTAAATTATCTTAATTTTTAATTCCATAAATAAAAATGTAAATTTATAATTTTTTTCTGGAAAACCTAGAAAAGTCAGGGAAATCTGATACACAAATTCTGTCGCAACCCTGGTTATGTACGACTGAACATTGAACGCCTTATGTGATAATGATTTTTGGTCTGTGATAATAAATTGTTTTTCAAGTAATAACCTTTTCATTTTACCTATTTATATATCACATACGTATATCATAACGCATGTGTTATCGTCTTAATATGTATCATAGTGAAATCATTAAATCCAAAACATATAATTTACATTCACTTCGTTACTTGCAAGGATGCAAAAATATACGTTGATTAATGTAAATTTCAAAACAAGTTTCTTGGTCAATGATAATTTGTTAGTTACCTGTGTCATTGAAAACAAGTCAATAAATAGATTTTGACCATTTCACATATTTGCAAAGTTATTTGAAGTGACACGCAGTGAAAATACTTGAACGCTATAAGTAACTAAGAGTTTGTGCAGTCAAATCACTCGAAAAGAAGAAACTAAAAATAAAAATTTTTATAAAATATCACTCAACTGTCTGGAACAATGTTATGATTTGGTATGAGCTGTAAACGCATGTTCTGTTCTTCTGAATTAATTTAATGTAATTCACATTAACTGTGTAAAGCAATAATATTGTGGGTATTTTCACATTATTCGTCTTAAAATTGGGTAATTTTTTAAAAACATTGAACAATAAATACTTGTGCCCAGTATTCTCTTAGTCTGCACAACTACTTATGGCAATGACAAATATATTAAAATCACAAAAAACGCGCATATCCGGGGGAAGATATTCTGTATTCATAACAGTGATTCCATTATTTAAAATGTGAAGCCAACGTGTAAATAACAAATCGAAAGCATAAATGTTGAAAGCTTCCAGAATTATTAGCAAAATAAGCACATAACCTTATATACATTTCCTTGAATGTATTGCAACATTATAGTAAACGACTAATATTTTAATTTACTTGAGTCAATTTGGTTTATAAGAACTTTATTTAAGACAAAATTAATATTGCGTAGCCTTACGCTGTATAATAATGATAAATGTTCCACTTATGCAACGGCCAGAAACCCATCATACCTGGTGTTGACTTGATAGAAGATGTAGTTCCTGTGTACAGTGGCGGAACAGCACTTAATAAAGTTGTCGTTACGTAATTAGTTATAGAAGAGTTTTGTCTCACTCAGTGATCCTGCCTGGCAGAGAGCCACTTGGCATATGACTTAAATGTGTGCTAATTTTCGGTGGCCTTGTTGCTTTCCTTGAACACACCGCCAGCAGGTATATGACACTTTATGAATATTATTATTAATATGTACAGTAATTAAGATACTTTACTTCACAAGGAATAGCTTTTCATCTTATAAAGAAACTAACAGAACTCGGCGTACGTTCTCCGGCATGTGTGTATATAAATATGAATGTTGGTCAAACTGTGAACCCTCTCCTCCCACCTTTCATGCCCTGTAGCCATAAGGGGAAGCAAGGTATAGACACTGACACACTCTGCAGCGCCATCTAGTGGCGAGTTGGCGAGTTAGAGTAAAATTGAATGCATAAAACCCTTCTGCATGAAAAATACATATATTGCGTCCAAGTTGCATGGTGATCGTTCAAGCGGTGTTGGAGTTTATCGACATCATACGTACATGTATACATACATACACATACATATATATACATGCATATACAATAACTCCAGGCATACCAATTGCCTTAGGTCTCGAGTTCACTAGCAAAATTAATATATTTGATTTATTGCTCTTTTGAAACTCTGAGAAGAAAAAAAGTGAAATTTGTGATTATAATATAAAATATTTTTACCTTACGAATGAGTATTAAATTGAATTGTTAGGCTGCAATTATTCAAATAAATCATAAATATAAGAAAAAGCGTCAGAATGAGTGCGACCTAAATATACCGTATATACGTTAACAGTTATGTTATCAAGTCTTTGCAGTTGTGCAAGTATAATTTCCCCTATAATCACAATTTTCAAAATAGTAAAAAGTGAAATAATCTAATATGGTAAGTCACGCGTATGTATTCTATGTATTTTATTTTTAAAGTTCAGTGACATTGCACTTTTTATTGATGACATTTTTTAGGTTACATTGTGTGTATTTTAAACTTTTAGAAATTATTTATTTAGTTTGACTTTAGCTCTCTTTACCATATTTACGGCAACTACAAAAGAGGGAATTAATTGTATTAATGTGACGGTGACTAAGGAAGTGATTAGTAATGGTTTGAGCTGTGTGAAGTTAAATTTAAAATTATTTTCCTTCACGGGTTGTAAAATAACTGGTAAAATATTTTTCTCACAAAAATTAAAATTTTGGTTTCATAAAATCGTTTTACTCTACGCAAATATAAATATAATTACCGAAAACTATTGAGTAAAGCTGCTATTTGTTATTCTCTTTCGATTTTTGGCTAGAGGTTACGACGTGAAGTAACACTAGCGATTTGTAGAGGGTGTCCTGAAAGTGTGCGTAAATTTCTAAAAGCTTCACAAATTCCACCTTAAATGTATTCAGTAGCAGTTTAGTTGTCAGAACATGTAACTACAGACAGGCAACCGCAGTGGAGACTCTACCGGGCACTTTGTTCTGTTTTCTGTACATCAGTCCCCTTAAGTTGTACACCCAAGAGCGAACAACTTCTTTTGTTGATTATCTTAGTTGCAAAGTGCATCACGCCTCAGATAACATACCTGTATTTCTATTTGTCTTACTACCGTTAATGATACTGTCTACCAAAATATTTCAGATATCCAGGAACATTTTCTAGGTATAAATTATTCTATTTTGGTAACAGGGTACACTGTAAACCTTACATATAAAATTTACAAACTAATATTTTGTATTTTCACAAAACTTTATAATAGTACAGATATTTTCCTTCTTAAGTTATTTTTCTTAAGGGGCCCGCCTCGTTGACATAAAATCACACTGCAGCGTGTTTGAAGAAAAAGTTTTACACCGAAACTAATACACGTGTGTTCACGCCGTTCCTCTACGGAAAGAACACACACTTCAGACGACTGCCCTTAAGTACTTTCAAGACAACACACGTATTAGAAATCCCCTTTTAGGGCACGTCAAAATGGGTTAAAACGGGGTTTTCAGGCTGCTATGGCGGAAAATATACTAGCCGAATACATGTGAAACCACTTAAGGGTAGTGCATTGGACTTCAGGAAAGTGATTTCATAAACAAAACAATAGGGTCATCACTTAAAGTCCCATAGGAAATTTTTTTTTTTTGCGGAGACTGCACGCCTTAAGCGTAGAGGCGACGCACCGTTGTATGGCCCATACGACGTCGCCCTTAGCACCATACCTCACTCACACAAACACATGTGCCACTAGGCGGCCCCCTTAAAGTAAAGTTGCAAGGATTTTCTTTGTAAAGGCTTATTAACGGAACTTGAATAACATGACTTAGGGATGTGGTAAAATCAGAATTATATATATATATATATATATATATATATATATATATATATATATATATATATATATATATTCCAGGAACAGTAACTATAAGAACACCAGAGCGCCGTAGCTTACTACTACGGTCGTGCATTAAAATAGTAGAGGCCGGAAAGTTTCGCGAATTCAATTACCTGCAAGCTAGAATCCATTGTCCTATACACATACTCAAGCCCTGTCTATTAGTTCATTGTCTGCTGCTCCTCTGAGCAGAAGCTAATAGACAAATGGTCGGGGCTTGAGTATCCACAGGGCAGAGCACTCTATCACGCAGGTCATTAATTCAGCGAAACTTTCCGGTTCCTACCAATAACCATTCCAAGCGCATAGTCTCATAGAGATAATATGATTAACTTTTTAACTTTCTATACAAGAAATTGTGCGTTTCAAGTCACACTCATGATCAACGAGCTTTACAAATGCAGATAGAAACAAAAAAAAAAATCTGTATATCCGATCACGAAGTTTTTACACTCGTTTGACATCTCTACTTTCCTCTTGCTTTGTTTTGTTATCATAAAAAACACGTGGATTAAATAATAAGTAGTATTATGACTATAAATACTAACAGCAGAAACAATCACCAAATATTAACCAATAATATAGGTCGTCAATGAGGAAAACTCCCCATTTACGAATCAATAATATGCTCTGATAACAAACCAAAACGATAGGTTATATTATGTTCCATATGTCACAGTTGTAGCAAGGACAATTTGTAACGTTTATGACTGTGCCAATATATGTAGGTATAGTTGTGGTTATTTCAATTAAAACACGGCCTTTGCATAGCATAACAAGCGAAACTGTACACAATCAACGGTAATGTAAGTAAAAAAAAATATTATGGTCCTAATATATCAACTGAACGACTAGGAAACATTTGTGAGATTTTTAAATGATTGTTGCAACGGGAGTTTATAATTATAATTTATTGGTTTGTGGACATACGCCATTGCTCAATTTGACTTTCTTATGAACGTACCGTAGTTCTGGCATTGTTCCAAAAGGACTTGCCCTAAAGTCACCAGTGAACACCAAACAAGCTCAAAAATAGCTTTATAAGCTAACCATAGTCTTATCAATGAGAGAATTGATTCCTCCGCCATCGAAAAGCTGAGCTAAACAATGAAATATCTGTCATCCAGCTTGACCTTGAATCTGTGCTCAGTGTTAAAGATTTCAACCAAATTCACGAGTCGATTTTAAACCTGGTTGCAAAAAAAAGTCATCTGTTCGCAAGGAAAAACAAAAGGAAAAGTTTGGCAAACTCTCAGATTCTGTTGTCTCATGAAAAGACAAACCTCCTACTAAACCTTCAAATGCAGTAATTAATGCTTCTAGCAAAATATTTACAGATTCCGAAAATTTGTTACTACAGAAAGGTCTTAGTTTCAGCATTGCAACACGTCAAATACTTGTTCTTGATATAGTGTCTTCTGTAGCATGAGCAATGGCGTATGTCCTCAGACCAATAAATTCTAATAGGAAACATTTGTCTAGTAGTTCATCATTATATAATTTAGAGAGAGTATTGAAATGTTTTTTTACATACCTATACAACTACTTATAATTATTTGACTTTTGAGACAATAAACTAACTTAAATAAGTATACGAGAACTTCGCACAACACAGTGAGTCAAGGACGGAAGTTACAAAGAAAAGAACAAATAAGCGGACAAAACAGGTAAGACAATACGTAAAGACTGATACGATTTTTAAAATAATCTACACTGACAATGTGTACATTCGTTACGGACGAAACGACAGTGAAAAGACGATTTCAACCAAATTAAAAAGAATGAAACTAATTTTCCTGGCGAAATGTGTTTAAAACCATAAGAATGATATATAAACGATAGCAAAACCAGGCAACGAATGGAAGTATAAAAGAAGGGGGCCACAGCAGCCGAGAGATCAGAACACTCGCTTTACACTACGGGGATCCGGGTTCGAATCCCGGTGGTGTCGGTTCTTGGATTTTCGTGTTTAGGAATAGTGCAGGACGGCGGGCGGGTTTTCTCGGGGATTTCCCGTTACTTCAGTCCTCATTCCGGCGCTTATCCATCGTAGGGCGTCTATTCATGCCATCCTTCGAGGGCCGCAGATTGCATACGAGCTCCCACTCATAAAACCTGCCTTCGAAGTGCGATACCAACATCCTCGAGTATTGTTCTCATACGATATATAATTTAATTTAAATCAAAGAGAACGTGACGACGATGAAAACGAAGTTGAAAAGCCAAGAAAAATTCCTCACGACGTTTCGGGGTCTGAATTCTGTCGGTTTCCTTAAATGAGACACTGGAATGCAATTCAAGATTGCAGTAGACTGAGATAAGGCAGGAAACAGGCTCTGTTCGCATATACGTTCATGGCTCTCTACCGAGTGCACCAACAAGAAAGCAGATGTCCCTGATTGGACGCGCTAGGCAAGGTCCTTGTCCATTGGGCCGAGATGCAACCAACGAAATTCGAGTACTGTTGCGTGGAAAAATATGTCTGATTGGAAATAAAGTCATTTGTGAACATTATAACTATTGTTTTTAGTAATTGACAACCGTATTTCATATTGTGTTGTAATTATGTTTGATTTTTATCTGCTTTGTCCACATATTTGCGTGTTGTTAGTTATTTTCATATTTCACTGGCTGTGTCTTGCGTTATTGGCTTTTAAATATTTATTTTTGTAAAGTGTTTACCTCATACGCGACAAAGTATAATGTCAATTAATGCCTATCAAGTAATCCTAGAACACAAATGTCATTAAATTTCAAAAGGTAACTTTATAATGTCCCTGGCAGTTTTATTTTAATTTACAAAATATATTAACTACATGTTCGGCAGTGTGAAGATATTTGCCATATAGTTTCTGTGTGTTCTTAATAACACTAGTTATGATATTTAACGTTGCTTTATTTATAGTTAAGAAATAACTATCATATTTTTAGAAGTATGAAGATAATTGTCATTTGTTCCTTTGAATTATTACTATAGCTATTTGTATTATTCCTCATAGTTTAACTTACATTTGAGAAAAATATTAGCTTCGTCTTTGGAAGCTTACTTACACTTGTTTATTTTTCTGTGATATAATGTATGTATCACTGAATCTTACTAATGCGTCATATTTGGATGGAAGCCCATAATCTGTCCATAGTACTTTAGCGGAACAGCGTGCGTTGCACATACTAATTACACTGTATGTGCTTCGTTGGCGATTGAATTAAAATCTTTGACATTTTCCCAGCTATAATGAAACTGCTATGTTGAAATAAGGAAAACTTTGTCACCTGACTCAGTTTCACGAAGCAGGTCACTAGGAAGCTGCTCGATGACAGACAAGGAAGATGATTCAGTTCTCCTCCCATAATACCCGTGGGGGTTTAAGCCTTGCCCTATGGATACGTGTGCTTAAGAACTTGCCACAAACATTACGTCAACTCGCGCAACATGATTTATGCCGTGTGCTAGGAGTCATTGCCTGATTGTGTCACAGTCTTATTTATACAGTATTTGTTTATATTTAGAAACAACATTGTTATTCTTTGTATCGTAATATTTCTTATTTATTTAGTTTTACATAGAACAGAAAATTTTTCTTCGTAAGATTTTAAGTAGCATATTTTAGCATTAATTTCTAATTTCAACCCTGTGGTGGCGTGCTACGTAGACAGGGTCATTGACATAAAAGATCGAAGCGCTGGGTTAGGTAAGTGAGAGAAGTATGAAGCAGGGGCAGAATTCAGGAGCAAGGGAAACGGAGTACCACGAGAAAACCCGCTGGTGAACGTCCTCCGTGTTTCGTACGTGCAAAAATCATGAGTAGGTAATCCTACTGAGTTTCGAACCCGGATCCCAGTGATCGGAGGCGAATCTGACTACTGCACCACAGCAAGGAATACATTATCACACACAGCTATTTATAACATTTCACGTAATTTTTAATCAGTGTGAAATTGCAACGACTCTGGCAAAAATATTGCGTAAATAGTAAGAAAAACATTTTCAATTGAATTCTTAAGCACAAATGCAGGAAAATATTATAATTACGCTATCGATTCTTGCACATGAAGTGAATGATTAAGGTTACCGCCCTTCCCAAGCAGCTGAGAGATATGCATAGCTTCGTTCGTTTAAAGATTATTCGAACCTGCTTAACGCACATGACTGATTTCTGGTGAGGAATAGCATTCAAAGAACGAGTGTATACCCATTTCAGGTGCACCACTTCTCATTGAGAGGGAGTGACAGTTGCCATTTTGAATTTTTTTAATTTGGTGTCATAACTTTTCTTCTGGCCAAATTCATGGAACTTAATCTGCAGAATAGAATACACGTTGAAATGATTTTGGACACCATAAACCTTTGTCTTTGAATGTTTCATGCAATAGGACAGAATGACAAGCTGTATTATTGTGGACATAGGCCATTGCAATATTCTGTCGTCCCAGAAATCTTAGAATGAGACTAAGAAGATAATACAGATCGCCGTAAATCTTTATTTTCCGTTACTGTTGTTGCAGATCTAATTGCAGTTGAGTAGTAGTCAGAATTTTCTAATTGTAATTCGGTCTGTAACAGCAGTAACGACAAAAATATATTTTCGGTTTATAAAATTCTATCAATATGTATTCTATTCGGTAGTTAGGTTAAAGTTTTAAAAATTTACCGAGAAGAAAAGTTAGGTCACAAAATACAAAAATTCAAGGTGGTGACTATCACTCACTCTTAAAACATAATTTCTAGAGGCCGAAAATGGCGAAACTTTGTGTTTGTGCGATATTTTTTAGGTATGAAAGTAAACAGACTCTTTTGAAAGGTATAGGTGCGTATTATACACCTTTATCTTTAATATTACGTCATAAAATCATAGGTTCACCACTGAATGTCTCACATAGGCGAGTTGCCGGCGATAAGACAGCACACCAGCTCAGTAACTTGCACCCAGAGGTTAGTGTGATATGTGATGTGCGTGCTGTGTCATCCTTATCGCTTCCACATTTCTATGCCACAAACTCGCAAAATACGTCCATCCAGATGACCAAATGAAGTATAATATTGTGTAACTGACATTCGCCATTTCTGCCGTAAGCCGTATCGCAAAATAAAGAATAAGAAAAGAAAACAAATCATGAGCACAAGCTGACTCGTGTATTTATCAACGCGTACAAAAGTAACAATAAATTCTCAGATTGTCACATGGAAATATGCCACACGATTACAATATAGTGTAGCGGTTCGTGAATACAAGATGGGTAAAACCCTCTCGTGACTTAGCTTCCGTCAGCTGACGTGCCGACATGACTGGTTCTCCGCTTGCGTGACTATGAAACTTCTGCAGTTACACCACGTGGAACAACAACTGAGGCGGGAAGTGAGAACATGCCTATTCTCTGAAGTTTTAACGTCGTCCTACACATAATATCTAAACATACATCCTTGACACTGATGAATGGCTTTAAAAAAATATATTAAATTTTTTTATAGCTCTAGTCATTGTGCACTGTTTAAGAGGAGTGTAAATAAATGTTCACGAAATTCTTTGTGGGTTTCAGTCAATAGTTTTCTTGTTTGTAACTTAAATTGGGGTTAATTTCTTGTGAGAAGATCGTCACGGTAATCACTAATCATTGTAATAGTTATTTTCCCGCGGAACAAAAAACTAAAGAGTTCAACAAATTTACGAAAAAAAAATTATTTTTGTAAGAATTGCGTTAATATATAACGTCAATAAATAATAGTACTTAGCAACAACATGAAAACTGCTTATATTTAAAAACTTAAAATAATTTTAGCCGACCTCTAGTTACTTGCAAATTGTTCCTTAATTTCCATTCGCACGTGGGTATCGTCCCAAACAATGCCGCTGGTCGGCGGGTTTTCTCGGGGATCTCCCGTTTCCCCCGCCCCTTCATTCGGAGCTACTCCATACTCACATAATGTCACCCTCCACCAGAGCTATGGATCTAGATGTTAATTGCTGACCAAAGTCTCTTCACTTCACTTAATTTTCATAGAACAACAGAATTTTAGGTAATAATATTGAATTGTCTCTAAATTCTATACTCGAAATATCACACAGTCGGTCACTTAAATCCACGGGTTATTAATATGTTTATCGTTTAACATATTTAGTTTAATACAGTTCTGGTTTTGTAGAGATTGTTTGTAAATACATATTCTTTGCATGACATTTTTTTTTGCTCAAATAGTTTATAAATAAAAGCATATCAAATTCAAAATTTTATGTTTTACCCCGCGTATCAATAACGACGATTAAATGGATAATTTGCTGAAATACACATTAGCGTAAATAAATATGTAAAACTACAGCAAAATATTTTTTAATTAAAACAAACAACTTAATAAAAGAAGACGTTCCTACAACTAAGAAATTTAAAAAAAACACACTGATTTCGTACATTTATTTAAGTAGACCGTAACATATCATTTTAGTGCAAATGATTTGACTTAAGAATGACAGTTGATTTTGTTATATGTACTGTACGTCCCACGACTAACAATATTTTTTATTCTGATTGGTCGTACTGCAAAAACTATAAAATATAGGAATGTTTCACGCAAGGAAAATGTAGTCATCATTTAGTATAACTCGCATGTAAAACTTTACCACTTGTCGAGCAAAGGTGAACAAATTGGCTTTTTAGAAGTTTTCCGCGGTATGATGAGCACATCTGAGGTAAGTTACCTATAATAAAATGCGAGATGTATTATAACCAACCTTAGCTACGTTAGGTTAAAAGCAATGAAGATGTTTCATCAAATAATTTTCAGTAAACGAAATATTTTCATGTAAGAACGGGGTGATTAGGAAAGCTGGGGTGAATATAAACACAATTATAAATCACAATTGTCTGCATAAATTCTGTTTTAAAAACAGTGTAATAAGATAAAGTCAAGTTGAAACAGTTTGCAAACAGTGGTTTTATTATAAATATAATTATATTTAAGCAAAAGTTATAAGCTTAGAATTTATTTCCAATTTCGTTTGCATTAACACCAGTGTTTCTAATCATCCTGTTTTACGGTATTTATGTTGATATTCTAGGTAAAGAGATATAAATACCCCTGATCATTTGTGAAACACAAACATATTTCATTATTTGAACTTTATTTGCGAAAGAAAAATCACGATAATTGCAGAAGCGCTGTCACTATTCATTTTTCAAATCTGAAGTGTTCATAGCTTTTTTCTTCCCTATATACAACCGACACCAGCCTATTGGTGGAGAAAAATTTCCCTTGGCAACCTAATAACAAATTGAGCTTCGAAATCTGTTGTATAATTAATCCCACCAGCGGTTACAACCAAGGTTATTTCTACTACAGGTTACGAAGCTCAATGTTATTAGTTTGGAAAGGGAAATGTTTAGTCGGTAGCTGTGCTGGAATCTTTTAAGGGCCAATTTTCGCTGGCGCTTGTAAAGTTAACTTTGACCTTTGACAAGGTTCGGTTTTGTACACGAAGTTCCCTCTACAATCGCCAGCATGAAATTGACTCCTTAAGGGGTGTAGAAAGTTAAAATGTCGAGCGAACTACTGAAATATTCAGTCGTCGACAAAATCTGAACTACTTATCGTAATTATATGGGCCTTTTTTATCGTATGTACGTATGTATAGAGAGAGAGAGAGAGAGAGAGACGTGAATAGTTTCTAACTACTTCATGTTAACCTTTTGTACGACAGTCATTAACATTCAAGTTTTTTTTTTTTTTTTTTTTTTTTTTTTTTTTTTTTTTTTTTTTTTTTTTTTTTTTTTTT
>PNEQ01017211.1:200895-241882 GCA_003012365.1 Medauroidea extradentata | reverse complement strand
ACCCACATTTTGGCACAAAATTAAACTCCGTGTCTTAGCTAGTTTACAAAATAGACATACCTATCCATTCTTTGAATGTTTCTTGCAATGGGATAGAATAACATACTATACTATTGTGGATACGCGTCGTGAAATGTCGTTCTTTAGAAATCTACTGAGTTCTTTTGTGTCTTCATCGTTGTGTCGTCTAGTCTGTTGTCTGTTACGTCGTCGTTGTTATCCTGTCTTGTGTCCATTATTATATTCATCCCAGTATAGTCTGTGCTGTCTTAATTATGGTGTCCTGAGTTTTACAGATTACTTTGTTTTGTATTTCGACTTATATTTTTGGGTTTTGTTTTTATTTTCCTTTATTTGTTGTTGACTAATTGCATATGGTATCTTTCATGTGGAGTTTCCGTTTATGGATGTGTTGACTACAGCCAGACTAGGCTTGTTTTCTCTTTTTTTTTTTTTTTTCGTTTTCAAATTGGGTGTTTATTTCTTAGTCTCATTCTAAGATTTCTGGAACGACATAACATTGCAATTGCGTATGTCAACAACAGTAAATATTTGCCACGTCCGCAATTTTTGTCGCGCTGAATCGCTGACGTTATTTTATTCGCGTCTTGCCCATCGCGTCGCGTCTGTCTCGCTTGTGATTCCATTACTAATCTTATCAAGTCTTACGAGATTCACGGCACGTGAGGCGGGAAACTCCGCTGGCCGAGTAAGAATGAATCAAACGGAAGTATGAGGGCGGGGAAAATTTTCCTGGTAAATGTTGGTAAACAGTGCGCGTGATGCTTGCTCGATATAAATTCAGGAGTAAACTGCCAGTCGTCAGTGAAACTTCATCTGTTGCCGCAGAAACTATGAAGACTGTCGTTTTGAGGTAGGTTGCTCATCATTACCACACGACTGCATTCGTGTTCGTCCTACTTTCTTGTGTTCTGGAGACAATTTTCAGCAAATATATTTATCTTGGTTTCTGTAATCTTATGGAAAGACAGTGTGTTTTTTGCAGAACTATCATAGACAATATAGTTGGTAGTATTTAGGGGCTTGTTCTTTGTTTTGCGGCGGTTTCGAAATTATTTTTATTGCTATCTAAAACTCACATCATAATTTTTCTCCACAGTTTTGACCCTAATATGTCATAATCTGTAGCTGAGTTTTTCGCAACAGTATTCTGGACGGTGTTTTAGATTTCGTCACCCAAAGAACCACGTTTTTTTGTAGTAGAAATAAGCCGAAAGCCGAATGAACTTTTTTTTTTTTTTTTTTTTTTTTTTGCCTGACGAATGGTACATAACGCATCCACAGTATTATGCATCGTGTGACGGCACATTGTCTAAAATTTTTTCAAAGATTTTGGTTAAAAAAATATTTTAGTTATTGGCATCAGTCTGAAAAAAAATTATGAACAATCCCTTAAGTATTGACCCCCTTGCAAGTCCTCCATTTCCTCTGTTTTCTTAACATCATGTTATTTTATTGACACACTGATTCTAGGACGAAACCGACTACTTACTTGGTCAGTAGGCTATGGCCAGATGCCTGAGGTTCTGTAATCAACACGATGGCATACTATATAGCCTCCAGTATTGAGCTCGAGATATTTTCCTATGTTGAAACAAAATAATATATTCCTGCTCTTTAGTAGAGCTAACAATGAGTTAAATGAAAAGCTACTGTCGTGACCAATTGCAGGCTTGGAAACAATAACAAGGGTAGTAACTGAATACCTCATTCTGAAATTTCCTCATGCCCAGACTAAACTCGTGACTTAAGATGAGTTTGTAATTCAAAACTTATGCATGAAAGTATGTGTTACAATGTGTACACAAGATCTGAAAGTGTGCTGTCCAATGCGATGGATTCCTATAGGACATAGTTGTTCGTGTGCGATGGTGGGGTTTCCTTAAGCATTAAAAGTACCGCGATTGTCGCAGTAGCTAGAGCACTTGCCCATCACCAAGGCGATCCGGGTTCGATTCCCGGCGGGGTCGGTTTTCGGATTTTCGTATGTGAGAATCGTGCCAGAGGATGTTACTGGTCGGCGAGTTATCTCGGGATCACCTTTCTCCCCCACACCTACATTCTGGCGCTGCTCTGTATATTATGTCACCCCTCAGCATCACAAAAGGTCTAGATGTTGAGTTAAGGCACGACAAAATTTAGAAGAATAACCTATGTTCCGTATTATATATTTTGGTGATACTACAAATGAAATTTCTAATTAATACTTTGCATTACGACACTCGTGCTAGTACTACCCACGACATTCACTTCATCTTAAGTGTTAATCTGAACAGTTATATTTTATGTCATATGTAAAAGTAATGGGAATCAGCCAATAGGAGGGAAGCGTAAAACCATCGACGATGAAGATAACTAGCACTTATGGCCAAAGCTATTAACAAAGCTAGCTAGCTTCGTCAGTTATTAATTAATTTTCACTTATCCCTGTACGATTGGAAATACCGAACACAATAACTAGTAAAAATGCTGCCAAACAATTATTTACTCCCCGATCTGTAGTTTACATCATCTTCTGTTGGTGGAATTGTCACTTGTTCCCATCGGCGGATTTATGATTTAACCATTTTATTTGAGCTATCCTTTCTTAGCATGTGATTCCACGTGTGTGACAACTATAAACTCACCCTTGTGTGTGACAACTCTAAACTCACCCTTGTGTGTGTTGTACAGTGTTGTGTGCGCCGTGGTGTTGGCCGCCCTGAGCGCGGCCATGCCCGCCAACCCCGACGCAACGACGCAGAAGCCACTGAACGCGACGCACGTGCCATCGTCCGTGTGCGCCAACATGACACCCGGCCACCCGCCCTTCAAGCCGCTGAACACTACCGCGCCCTACACGATCACCGTCGACAAGACCAGCGTGCGACCTGGCGACATCGTCACTGGTTAGTATTGGGACTAACCTTCTGTTTTGCACTCTTTGCTGCTGAAGGTATTCAGATCATCAGTGTTTACCTGTCTTTTTTTTATTTAGGGACATGAAAAATTCGTAGGTACACTGACCCGTATGATAATCTTCAAAAATATCTGAGTATGCAAGCAGACAGCAGCTGTACATTGGTTGCTCGCCGACGCAGTGAAACCACATAATTGGACCTGCATTTAGTTGCTTCTTTGTTATTGGCACATCACTCTCCAGATGTCAAATATGTTATTGACCAACAGAGAAATTAACACGCACAGTTGTTTAAATTCTAGTATGTGACCAAAAGTAAACGAGAATTTTCCATTCTCCATTGATATTAACCGTTTCAACTAAAATACCTTCTTCGCCACAGTAACGTTTACCTTATATTTGCATTTTTGTCCCTCTATGCAACCTTACGGTAGCATTGGCTTAAAAATAAAGCCGCAACATGTTAGTTTATGCACAACTGTATTTCTCTAAAAGATTACGAAGTACATTAGCTCATGCTAACGTCATTTACTGAATTAATTAAACTACTTAATGCCTTGAAGGTTTGTCTGAGAATCGCAGACGTGCGTTGTCTGATTAAAGGAGTAAAATTAGAATATATGTGTGTATATGTATATATTTATTTATTTATTTACAAACGAACTGTCACTGATAATAAGTGCGCAGCAAAAGTTTATGTAAGGATATATATATATATATATATATATATATATATCCTTACATATATACATATTTACAAAGGAACTGTCACTGATAATAAGTGCGCATCAAAAGTTTATGTAAGGTACAGGTATTAAAACCATTGGAACTAATAACCTAGCTGTACTTCTATATCATTTACATGCAGAGCATACATTTTCTGAGTCATCAAGTTTTATTCATTGTGTGTACGCATGTGATGTTAACTTGTTCACTTCCAGTAAGTCTGTCTCCGTGCTGGTTCTTACTTAAAGGTTTGTTGTTTTTGTTGCAGTAACTATATCAGGCACGGACACTTTCAAGGGGATCTACATCCAAGGCAGGTACGGCGACACTCCAGTCGGCACATTCATGGAGCACGACAATAATGCGGTCGTCATCTCTGACTGTGAACCCGGCACCAACGTGAGTACCATACATGACCTATACCTAATTTCACACATTCCTCACTATAGTCCATATCGGTACCACCTCATTCAACCCATTCTCCACCAGCTCAAGTTTCTTCATGCCGCGTCTGGCTATTCCTGCTAAGTCGCAATGCCAAATGGAGTGGAGTCATAAGTTTATTTGCACAGAAAGGAGGTTTATTTGGTTTTAACTGCACCTTCAACAGCGAAATGCGTCATTTATTGTTTCATCTAAGTATTTAAAACAATCTAGAGTAAACTTCTATCTAGAAATCCAATCGCCTTTGAAACTTTCTCAGCAAAATTTTACTTTCACAATAACACAATCTTAACGATAAATTATAAGTTATTTTGGAAGTTATGTTAGGAAATAATCACTATTCATAACTACAAATTTGCAACATTACGCATTTTATTGTAGGCCTAAGTTGAGTTGGCAGCTAATTTATTTAAAAGCACAAAGTCTTCACGTTGTACAGATAATTTTATATTTGATTTTGGGGTAGGCAAATATTATTTTCCCTGTTTTACACGCATGAACGTACAATCTTCATAATTGTAACGCAGTTAAAGTTATGGGTATATCAACTTTATTTGTCTGGTTAACTTCTTTTTACAATAATAACTATTGAGTAAACGGTAGAAAACATTTATTCATAAACACTTTCGGTTAACTATTTATAAATACTCTATTGGCACCTTCACTTCAATCAGAAGTGTTAACTGTTGTGCAGGGCAAGAATTAGGGTCTAGCTCCAAGAATCGTCGATTCAACACAGAAAAACCATTTTGTAGTGGTTACAAAATAGTTTGTCAATTTAGTCCTTGCCAAAAATTTTTGTGGTGAACACCAAATATTTTGTAGTGTTCAAAAAATGTAAAATAATAAACAATCCAACAAAAAGTTTTGTGGCCACTGCAAAATATTTGGTATTCACTAAAAAATTATTTGGTAGGGTCTAAATTGACAAAATATTTTGTAGCCACTACAAAACTTTTTTTTCTGTGAAGTCTCCTCGGAACTGCATAATATTTTAATTTCGGTAAATGTTCTCTTGCTCTTCGGGTTTACATTGAAATAGCACAATTTTTGTACGAATGGAAACAATCTTCCTTATATTATACTTCTACCGTTAGTAAACACTGCAGATTCAATCGGGGGAATCGTTTCACTGATGATATTCGTAGTTTTTAACAGATTCCTAACAAATTTGTTTCAAAAATTTTAATAAGTGGAAAAATCAATGGTAACAGTGAGTATGTCTGATTTCAATTCAGACTGATATCACTCGCATTTAGCACACGACTCGCAAGAGCGTGTATTTCATTTCACTAAAGCTCCAAGTTTGTTCAATAATATCGCGAACAATTCACTACTTGCTTAGTATAAAAACGTAATCACAGTTAACGCACCTAATTTTTCTGTTGTGACCTGCGAGTTTTTCCTATGTTCGCTTTCTTTATTCTTTATCCAGTGATCCCTCATTTTAAAACAAGGGTATCTATCACATATGTTATTTTGTGAAAAACGAAGGTATGCTACCAAAAGGAAATATTGCAACTCAATTCAAATCCTGCATAAAACCCAGAAATATAGCTTGAATCTCGTTAGGTACCGCAGTCGTAAACACAATTACAAACCTGCCAAAAAAATCATTCTGAACAAATATACGATTCAAAATTTTACTGGTTCACCGTAAACAAATAAAACTGTACTTAAATTTATGCAATTGATTTCGTAATTCACAATTTTGTTCTGTTAATGTAAACGCATATTGCAACTTTACTCTTCGCATGTGTAGCAATTTCATTGCTACTGCGAAAATTGTCTTATTAGTAAACAAAAACAGAGATCTGTTATAAATTTATCTCCAAAACATCTTTAGTGCGTGAAGTAAATAAATAAATTAGGTTAGGTAACGGCTACCTCAACCACTTTGTACAACATAAATGATAATTAAGAAAATATTTTTAGTTCAGAAACGTGTTATTTTCATTTCTACTTCGACGCATAACTAAAACATGAATATATTTTACAGTTAAGCTAGTTTTATGGCGTCAGAAACGCAAAGCAATTTGGATTTGCTTAATTCACAACTAGAGATTTAATAAATATTTGCTAATACCTTCTGTTTAATTACTGATAATTAGTAAGTAAAGAAATTATTTTAAGAGCGTGGTGGAGCAGTGGTAAACCACTCGCCTCACACTCCGGAGGATCTGGGTTCGATCCCCGGTTCCGGCTATCCTGATTTCGGTTTTCCAGGGTTTTCTGAAATCACTCCAGGCGAATGATGGGATGGTTTCTTAAAATAGGTCCTTGCTGACTCCTTCCCCCTTTCCCCCGCGTACCTCCACTAAGGCCTTGTGTTGTTTCAGGACACGTACAACCAAATATAAAAATTAATTCATGTGTCTGATGCCTAGCCCCAAAAATATTTCGTGATTCAGTCAAGGCCGTGCTCTTCAGTTTCTTCTGTATTCGCGATAATTATTATTTAACCTTAAACGAGAGGGGATATCGGAAAGTCGATTGGTAGTTTCGGTAGAAAATTTTACGCCAAGCTGGCTAATTTTAAGGCCATTAAATGCAATTGTTTTAGGTAACTACATATTTGAGGAAATTTTTTTTTTTTTTTGCTTACTGGTCGAAACCGCATATTTATTTAATTGAAAAATTATCTACCATGGTAAAACCCACTTTAAAAAACTGTTAAACAAATTTATAATATCTACTTTTGTTCTACTAAATTGTGTGTGTATGTATATATATATACAGTAGAAACAATGGAACATTGTCTTAACTAACAATATTTTGTTTGTGTAAGAAGACGAAGTACATAAATCTTATAGCGAAAGTGAGTGATATTTCTTCCTGCCATGTTTCAGAATGCTCTCAGCTACGTCAGCAGGAAAGACTTGGACAAGTTGGTGCTGAAGTGGAAAGCACCTATCATGCCCGGAGAAGTCATTTTCAGGTTAGTCTGAAGTCACGAAATGTCACAACGCTTTCTCAATAAGTCACGGCAAAATTTAGGAGAAAAATATACGTTCCGTATTTGACAAATTGGTGATACCGAAAATTAATTTTCTATTTATGCTTAGCATTCCGACATTTGTGCTGGCACTACCCACGACATTTACGAAAACTAACCTGTCAGTGTGAAGAAGGTTGGCTCTGTTACGTGAATAGGTTTGGTCGATCATCGCAGGTTAGCCAGGCTGTTATTAAAGACGAGCAAGTGATATTGTAACGGTTGTTAGGATTTTACTAGGTTTGAAGACCATAGCAAGATATTTTCGTTGTTAATTTAATGTTCCGTGACATACTCCAGAGCAACAACCTGTATTGAATAGTGAGAGTGGAAGAGGTCTTTAGCGCGGGTGAGGGGTGACAAGAGGTGAGTACGGAGTAGCGCTGGAATGAAAGGGCGGGGGAAACCGGAGATACCCGAAAAAACTCACGCTCGTCCGGCTCGATTCCCACATGTGAAAATCCGGGGACCGACCCCGCCGGGAATCGAACCAGTACCACCTTGGTGGGAGGCGAATGGTCTGACCAATCGGCCACCGCGGGTTCATAAACATTACAAATGTATAATCACTGTTGAGGTAAAGTATAATTACGAAGCATTGAGACCATACCGCATTAAGCCCATACCTGACAATATCCATTTAATGAGTCTTTCTTCGACCTTTTGAACACTCAGCGAACAATTTTATTCCACTGTGTTATTGGTTATGTGCAATGTTTGCGTTTTTTTTTTTTTTTTTTTTTTTTTTTTTTTTTTTTTTTTTTTTTTTTTTTTTTTTTTTTTTTTTTTTTTTTTTTGTTTCATATAATTTGGCACCCAGCCTAAGAGTGAGAGATAATCACCATCTTAAAATTTGTATTTTGTGTCATCAATTTTCTTCTGGGTAAGTTTTTTGCACTTAAACCTAACTGCGGAATAGAACACATTCTGAGACAACGCAAATATTTTTTTGTAGTTACTCTTGTTACAGATCGAATTGCCGCTAGGAAATTTTTATCTTTTTTTTTTCAACTGCCATTCGATCTGTAACAACAGTAACGAAAAATAAAGATTTATGGGGTCTAAAATTATATCAGAATGTATTATATTCCGTAGTTACACACTAAATCTGAATTATTGAATACTAACTGATTCACTCCGATGGATAGAGCAGTTTCAACAAATTGAATCAGTGAGAAACCACTGCGAAATCGGTGACTATTCACTGATTCCGATAAAGAATGCCAACATTTCAAAATTTAATTGGTGAATGTCCACAGATTTTCCAGAAACATTTCACTGATTCAGTAAGTGAAAACTTTTCTTTGAAAACAACTGGAAAAACTGATTCACTTACGAGGTGTTGGTACTCTTGAAGGAAATCAGTGAATATTCACTTATTAAACAGAGACAAATTTCATTAATTCAAATTGTTGAAACTGCTCCATCCATTAGCGTGAATCAGTGAATATTCATTAATTCAGATTTAGAGTGTAGGTAAACGTTCCACAAAATTACCCAGAGTAAAATTTATGACACAAAATACAAAAAAATCTAAGATGGTGACTATCACTCACTATTAACGGCAATTTTCCTTGTTCTCAAGCAGTGATAGTTAAAGAGTTGGTAGAAAAGTTAGCAGTGTTAGGTCCGGTCTTATACCGGACGCGTCTATACCACACACGTCTAATTCATGATGGAATTGTGCTCTACCCACGCTAACCTCGTGACTTTTCGTAATCGCTTAAGTATCCCTCTGTATGGACGTATTTTGCGTGTTCGAGTCCTAGAAGTGCGCAAGCAGTAAGGACGACACATCATGCGCATCAGCCCTCACTCTAGCCTCTATATGCACATCACAGATCTGACTTGCTGTCTTCTCGCCGACAATTCAGCACCTCTAATAGACATTCAGTGTGACCCTATTATTTAGTGTCGTATTATTAAAGTCGAAGGTGTGTTGTGCTTGCCCAAACTAAAAGAAAAGTATTGTAGGCACCATACTTCCGTTAAAATAGGGATAACATTCCAGTTTGTTTGTCGGTACTATCTGCCTTGTTCCTATAACAGTTCAGTAGAAGTAATAACATGTTCTGTAAAAAAATGTTATTTATTCCTTCTACAGAACATATTGTTATAAGAAGAAGATAGTAACGGAAGCCTAACTGGACTGTTGTCTCTATTCTAACAGAAGCATGGCACCTACACTGTAAAGAAACGCCCTAAAATGTTTAGGAAGTAATTTATCTAAGAGCGTTATGGGGCAGTTACCAAACGTCCGCCCTGAAAAATATGCAAAATTTTACTCTTGTTAAAATTTAAGTCTGGTAACTTTGGTACACATTTGACTGTTCTATAAAAAAGTTTAGGAGTTCTACCATGAATATCTGGGAAACAATTCTACCGTACATACTTTTTAAGCGCTCCTATATGCACGTGTGGCGAATTTACAAACTATTTTTTGAGAGTGTACAGCAATAATTTTCTTTCAGTGAGAGAATCTCCAACAAGATATTCGTATCTAAAAAGGGCCGCATAAACACCCTTGTTTGCAGTTTTCAATCGGTATAAAAATGCTTTAATGAGTAGTGTTTGGCCTGATATATGTATATACACGTTTAACGTTCTTTAATACCATTCCTAAGCAGATTTTATTGCCCGAAGGCCAGTTTTCTTCTTCCACCCGCGCTACACAGTTACTTGCAAAAGAAATGCAGCACACGACATACGTCTGCTTCATTCTTCTCCTTGTCTCTTATTTCTTGCTTTAATTTATATAACTAAGATTTCTGCCTGTGTTCTTATATAAATCTGCCCCATCCATTCGCCATTTAGAACTTACCGACTTCTCAGCGTACAAGCTCGTGTTTTATGTTGCAGATGTACGTTCGTGAAGACCTACAGTACTTTCTGGGTAGGCGTGGAGTCGGATAAGGTTGAAGTAGAGGTAAGTGACGACAAGCAGCGATAACACTTATACTCCGTGAATAAGATAAACCACAGAGTCAGAGAAATTAACCGTTTATTTAATTATCTAAAATTTATTTTATGTATTTATTTAGGTGTCAACAATAAACGTCACGCTACTTAACTTAATGATTTCACTTAAGATATTTATTAATTATTTAAACAGGTTACAGCACTCTTTAATTGTTATGAAAATTAAAAAGTAACAATTTAATGCTTACAAATATACAATTCAAAACGATAGGAAAAGTTACGAAATTGTATTATTATATTATTTATTAGTTATCCTATTTTACCCTTACAAATTCATAGTATCCAATCGAAAACTCACAACACCAAACTTTCAAGTATCAATATAAATTTGGATTGTCCAAACGTTTGATGACTGTAAGTAATTGTGCATCTCTGTCAACGTGTTTTACTAATTTGTAGTCTAGAGGCCGTATCTCACTTTTTTTTTTTTTTTGCTTACACGAAAAATTAATGTATCTTAAGTTCGCAATGGATCGACAGACCTAAAGCATGAAGACGGAGATGATATTATCCATTTTTAAATATGCGTGCCTTAGTCAGGTTAATAAGACTATATACTAGTGAAATCCTGTCATAAATAGTAATTCTTCGCCTGCAACTGCGTATAGCATAGCTTGGCTTGTAACATTGCATTTTTCTAAATTCACTTTCGTCAATTCGGTTTTCGTTAATGACATATTTATGATGTCAGACCTATCATGAATTTATGTAATCAATAATTTGAATTACTTTTTTAAAGATAATTAAATACATCCGAGGTAACGACCTAAGTAACATCTTATTTAATAGTGACATATTAGCAAGTTCGCCGTGCCCGTGTGTTCCATGTAAAGATTTTTTTTTTTTTTTTTTTTTAAGTTTCTATACGATCACTGCCTTTAGTAGCCGTAACTAGTCAATATGTAAAAAACAAAAATAATTTAAGCCGTAGCCTATTTAAGACTATCCAAACATTTAAAATATAATACGAATTCCTTATAACAAATATGAAGAAATGTGAACAATATTCGAATCTTCTTACTAACGCGATAAAAAGCAAACAACCATTACAAAACGATTTAATGCTTCAAAAATAGTTAGACAAGACGTTTACGATCGCAAACCATAATTGTTTGCTTAATGATGACCTGTTTCCGTGTATTTCAAAATTCCAAAACAACTAGAAACAGAAAAAAAATTAGTAAGTTTTATATTGGTTACTTGTTTAAAAAATTCCTTCCTATATTTAGTATTATTTGGAAGTTGAGTTTGTGCCTAAATTGGAACAGTAATAAAATGGTTGAATGTTTGCTTGATAGTTATTAAGTTTAAAAGATCTGATTTGAATGACCTTGATGTAGGTAAATGCCACGGCCTTGTCTCTGCCTTTCAACTTATTTGCACACGACACTTTTCGTGCACTAAGCTCATGACTACCACAACCAGTGCATTGTAGCCAACCTAGTAAAAATGACAGCTTGTTTCTTGGATATTATTTGATAACTTAATTCCGCTAATATATCTTGGTCTAGTATTTTACGGCATTTTTTACAGTGAATTTTTTTTTCATGTTTCAGTAAGGCGAATAAGAGACAAGGAGTCTTCTCAACACGGGTCCTCTACGGAGAAGATCCTAGACCTTGATATTTCTCTCTTTAGACAAGAACATGATTACAGTTCTGCTACGAGACCATTCAAGTAGTTTCAAAATTCACTACAGATTCAAATATTATGAATTATTTGTATAGCTGCGTACGTCTGGTTATAATTAATACTTAGCAGGTATAAATTAAAGTAGTAATTATATAATTTTGTAATGTATGCCTGAATGAGAGGACGTGTATTATATACCGTTGATTTTAAGTCTGTGATAATAAATAATTTTTAATTATATACTCTTTATTTTCTTATTTATATTATGGATATGTCAGAGCATATTTCATGTACGTAAATATACGCTGATACAGCTGTGTACAAGAAAGGACATTGCTGAGGCTTGATTTGTTGTAAAACATTTACTGTTCCTTTTTGGTTTAAATGAGAGGTTTTGTTGCAGAAGAAATACATTTATTATAATAAAAGTTTTTTTATATCAGAACAAATGCAAAATTTATTAGAAATGTTGGTTTTATATAGAGTATTTAAGATTATGTTCAATAAATCATAATATAAATAAGGTACAATTCTTATACGTTTTTATTTATAACAATGATTGTATCATACTCTATAATACGAATGTATTGAGTAAATTATTTCTCACTCACCAGGGCTGTCTATTGTATTTTTTGTTTTTCTGTCTTCTTCGTTGATATGCCGACTTTATTGCTTTCCAAAAATTTTATGTATATGTTGACAAGAGCTAATACTGGTATTTATTTTGGGTTTTCAGCGTCTCAACAGCATTAACTTTCATTAGCGTACGTCCATGTAGATGATGCAGTTTATAATACTCTCCAATAATCGCAAGAATAGTTCGAAGGTCGTTCTAATATCAAACCAGGTATGGGCTAACAATCAAGAATATTACTCACTTTTCTTTTTGATTTTTTATTGGTACTGTTGCTACCACGGACAAAAGCCGTGCATTCATTTAAGTTATATTGATGTATAGCTGGCAAACAGAAGTGTGTGCTGGAAACTCAAAACAAACGTATATCACTTAAACGCAACTGACCCAACTCCAACCACCAATTTCCAGAGGAAGAATTTTCATTTTCATATTGTTATATTTCAAATTGATCTAAGCTAGAAGTATTTAATTTGAACGCTGATTTCCCGTTTAAACTCCTTGTCTGCAAACTAAATAGGCACAACCACCAAAAAAAAAAAAGAACAATGAAATCATTTGTATCAAAAACCTAATAACGTGTACAATTTTCAGGGGAGAAAAGTAATGTATTAGGTATGATTCCGATCTGGTTCTTTTGAGAAGTTTATTTGTCGGGAATGTTAGCCACTATTCCATAAAATCTAGCGGATTCCTATTAATGTACGTCTTTCTGACTCCACACCCTTACGTCGAGGATACATTTTTACAGTTTTTATAACGGAGAGTAAAGGCCAATCTTCGTTTGCTTGATCCCAACCTACGTCCTAACACAACGATGCCCTGATTGGTGCACGTGACTCTCTGACGTCACTGCTTTATCCGAATCTTCCGTGTCCTAAGACAATTTGTCCCAAGAAAAAAAGTTCCGAATGTTTAACTTTTTTCCTAAGCTCAGCAGTATGTCCGGACGTGAGAAAATAAGAAGAAAACATTTTGTTTACAAAATACGTTTTGCTACACACATATAACAACATATTGCAAAATTCACATTCCAGACAGATTCAAATAAACCACTATACAATTCGATCACACTAATAAAGTATTACAAAGAACAATTTTATAACTGATGCCTAGATAATAAATACTTACAAATAAAATATAGATACAATTCCGGCTGTGTTTCACATTTAATAAATGTTAAAAGTAATAAAAATGCCTAAGAAACATTTTAGTTTTAACGGCACGTGTTATTTAATGTCTTGTATTATATTGTTTATGAGTAATAACGCATTAACAGGAACGTAAATTTGATAACATTGGGCAAAAAATATTTTAGCAGCGCTAAATTCGATTTACGTTATGTAAAATCTCGTATGGTAAACTTGCTAAATTGCAAATGTTAAAATAAGTATTTCAGAAGGAAAACGGTACGTTCGCTGTATTTACTGCGCACTTGCGGCAGATTCAGCTCGAGTTCAGACACAAACACCTTATATAATATAAGGTATTTGTCAAACACTACAACATTATAGACCATGTTCAAACTCCTTCCAAAGTGACGTCACTGTAAGCTGAGGTTGGGTTACGTCCATAGGTACGTTTGATTGTAGACAGTCCTTAGGAGTACTGCCATCAAAAGTACTGAGAAAACTGATTTTATTTCAATAAAGTAGTGTATGAGTCGAAAAACCGTTATTCTTACCTGCTGGAAACCGCAATACTACTCGGCCGTTTCCTCAAAAATGTAACTACCCATATGACAAATTAACCCAAAAATCAAACTACTCCAAGACAAACGCTGTATTTATCATAACTTAATAGTGAAATTCTTAGGGTCACAACCAAATTTAACTGTGCGTCTCCTTTGAAATCACGAAATTAATGTGAAGATTATGAAAAACCAGATTCTACCCGACAATAAATTAAATTTACTCTAAGCACGGCCGTTTATTCACAGACTAAATTACATACCACATTACGAGATGCATTTGGAATAGCAGCAGAGCAAAAAAGGAAATAGATACAAAAACATACAAAGAAAACCTTCTCATCAATGAATTATGGCAGATATTACTTTCTTCTCACTTTAAATATTCTAAGACATGCCGGGGAGTAAGATTTAAGTTAGTTACTAACTTATGAACAGTTTTTATTTTCTGCTCAAATTAAAGATGCGTTCATATAATATCTGGCAAGTGTTAAATTTGAGTTGTCACCATATTCGGTAGTTTAGTTTTCCGAATCACAAAATTAAATATTCCTTGTATGTGATAAAGCTACCTGAAGAGCCACTGAAGGAAAAATGCACCATACGACCTACGTAGCTCTATGGCCACTTACTCTATGGACGCTTGTGCAATAATTCCTTGCCTTGAAGTGTACAGCAATGTCCAAATACACCAGACTCAAATGTAAAATAATAATAAAAACTGAAACAAAACAATGTGACTGTTTCTTCATTCACATGCTACGTTGTGTAATTCATGAGAGATTTAGAACTTTCCACGTTTCGATTGGAATAAAAATAGATTTTTGTTATTTTTAATAGTGATTTTTCTTCATTACTACAGAGATCAAATGTTTGAAAAAATGCCGGAAATGTCCCTAATGGTTAGCCTGAAAACGTTGGCAACTCTAGTGACAGAATTTATTCCCAATTTATTTTGTACATTTTGTCGTGATAGAGTCTATAATAAGACATACGACAGAATAACATTACCAAAATTGTTAAGTTAATTTTAATTGAAGGAATGCAGAAACAATAATTTAAACACACAGTCATTTTCTACAATTCCACATGCTAAATTAATTAAATGATTAATTGACGGTGTACACGGCCGTAGAAGAACAGGTCTGGACACTCGCCTGGAAACTTGACCACCTTGTTGTTTGGCTGCAGTTCACCAAGTTACCGATAATGCTATACATTTTTTGGCGCTGTAATCTGGGCGATCGAGCTCAAACTCCACCCACTTCCCTCCCACTATGATAAACAATTTATCAAAACGTATTTTTTGTAACAATTTATGAAATACTTTTTTCGATCACAATTTTAAATCATGGCACCCGAAATCTTTATTTACTGTATAATGTTAACAATGGAAAAAAGTGGGTGGTATTTTAGTTCAACCACCCGGATTACAGCGCCAAAAAGTACGACATTCTCGGTAACTTGACGAACTACAGCCAAACAACAAGGGGGTCAAGCAAAATACATTGGTAGATAGGCGAGTGTCCAGACCTGTTCTTCTACGACCGTGATCTATACATAAAAATGAATGTTTGTTTGTTAGTTCGTCGTCTATGAGTTCCTAAACCATTATTACTGTGAAACTGTGGTATGTTTCGCATACGCTCGTGAAGGTTTCTGCCATAATAAAACTAATCGGGGTAATGAATTACAGGATAAGAAGGGATAACCAAAAAGTAAGTGAAAAAAATAAACTAACATTGGTTAGTTGTTCAAAGGTTTCTGCCAAAAATAGTATTAAATTGGGGGGGGGGGAGGTGGCAAAACGAGGTACAGTACGCGGGTAAAACGAGGTACCCAAAAATTTAAAGGGTATTGGAACAAATGCCGGGACAATTAGTATTTCACATCTACGGGAAATAATATAATTCGCCGTAAAATACCAAAATCTATACAGATACAAAGGATAGAACAGCATACAAAAAAAAATTAAACAAATCAAATTGGTTGGTGGATGTTCAAACTAACTTTCATATTCATAAGTAAGTTAAGTTTCCAAATAATTCCTTGCTGTTTACGTTTTCTCGTGTGTCCAGAACAACTTCCTGTGGTTTAAACATAGCAAGCAGCTATGCTGCTCATCTGTTCGCTCAAGTGGATGCGAATGTAGATCTGCAGGCAGGAGAGGTTTGATGACGTATGTAGTATTATGCAACACAAGTATTCAACGCCCCTCTCTTCCTGCGTCTTCCTTTTTGTATTCAAGATCCTCAAGGCTTCAGTTTCAACAGCGCTGACGTAACAGGCAGCCGCTTGCCGTCAGCTTGTGTTCTACTGGAACGTGTTACGTAATTTAGAGAAGCGCTGTTGGCACATCAACTAGAGCGCTGGCTTTTCAACGTGACGACACGGGTTCCATTCCCAGCGAGGTTCGTCCTGGATTTTCGCAACTGGAAAGGTTTTACAAGACGATGTCTTTGGTTGGCTTGTTTCCCTGGCTCTGCATCTCGACTCTGCTTCATATTCAATTCAAACCACACTTCACCGGCCCTTAAAACCTCTGTAAGGGCGCGGTCTACCACAATTTTCATCGCCGTATTTTTATTTTTATACGTGTACTTTTTTTTTTTTTTTTTTTTTTTTTAAACACAAAATGTGACTAAATTTTCCTCTTAGAAAATTTTTTTTATCTCACATAGGTTTTGCGTAAAAGCTCATTAAAACCAAAATTTGCATGATTCCGTTTTAAGGACGACACTAAAAATAACTCACGGACCAAACTGGAAAAAATCACAGTGATTAACGAAGTAGTATGCTACAAATTCAGCTATGTTAGACCACAAATTAAAAACTTCTGGTATTTTAAAAAAAATATTGAATTTTTTCAAATTTGTATTGTAAATTTCAGCATTTTTATTTAAACAGAAAATATGTTTATTGTTTGTTTTTATGTACGTCATATTCTAGCCTGTGACGTCTTTATCCACTGTGAATTTTTTTCAGTTTGGTATATCAGTTGGTTTTAGTGTAGTCCTTAAAACGGAAACATGCAAATTTTGACTTTAACGAGCCCTTACGAGAAACTATGCGAGATAAAAAAACTTTCCTATGAGGAAAATTTAGACACATTTTGTGACTAAAACAAGAAAAAGAATAACTGGTACAAATATAAAGATAAAAACACGGTGGTGAAAATGGCGGTAGACTGCGCCAAGAGCCTGCGTCACTTATGAATTTTTCTTAATACTTCCAGATTAAAAACGTCGTAAGATTCAATTTAAAATATTTCAATATGTACGTGGCTAACTACTTTATCTTTGATTATGTACATTGTATTCGGAAAACTAGAGCGTAACTTTGAAACAATTAAGCTAATATAAATTTTAAGTTAAAAATTCTCTCTTTCCAAATAATAAACACTGAATAACTCCCAGTACCTATTTATGTCAATAATACGTACCTAATATTAAAATGAAAAGTTTCTATAACAAAACATTGTCTGTTATTCGTCACATCCTTTATTCATTGGACGAAATTAATATTATTAACAAAAGAGGTGATGCAGCTTCTTAAGGGTGTTCAAGTGCGATAATTTTTATGAAATATTGTTAGTTTTGTAGACAATACTTGTCAGTACATTGTATTCTTACGAAACAATGTTAACTTTCACAGTTTTCTCATAACGGGGCGCCAAAGTCAAAATTTGCTTGTTACACTGCCATTCAGATAGTTAAAAACCAACTGGCCTACTTAAACAAATTAATTCACTGTGAACTTACATCACATTAGCTATGCAATAAAATATAAAAAAACCACAACGTAAAATTTTGAATAAATAAATTGCATAAGTACAGAAAAAAATTGCGAATTCATCAATTTTTTTAAATTAGAAAATCAGTTCGCGGAATTATTTCAAAATTCTTATTACGTAACCCATAGTATGTTGTTTCACTGGGAATTATTTCACGTTCGTCAGTCAATTGGTTTTCACTATTTGCTTGGCAGCAGAGCATGAAAATTTTGACTCTGGCACACCGTTATGAGAAAACTACGCCAGCTAAAACTGTTTCGTAAGAGGGAACTGCACTCACGAGTATCGTCTACAAAACTAACACTATTTCATACAAATATAAAATCATGATTTTATCGCACTAGAACTTTCTTAAGGTTGTCGCCTGGGTGAATCTAGGCCTAGAATAGTGAAAGCAATATGGACGACACAACACGTACATCACATCTCACACTAGCCCCTAGGTACAAGTCAGTGAACTGGTGTGCAGTCTTCTCGCCGACATCTAGCCTACGAGACATTCAGTAGTGACGTGTAATTAAAGAAAAATGTGTAATGTACACATCTATAAGAGTCTGCGCCAATATTTTCATACTTAAGAGTGCGAGGTATATAAAAAACGCTGAATGCATCAATTAATTTCTACGCTTTTTTCGAAGCCAATATGGATCAAATACTCAATGACAATCCTAGATGATTGTATTTGTCAACTTTATGAGTAATTATTTATCCAGAATTACTAATTCGTTACGCGTAATATCTTGCGCCGCGGTTAAATGCACGAAATTCTGGCGTTAGATATTGTGCCTCAGGAGTTCGTAACACTGGAAATAATTTTGTTTTAAACGTTGGCTAAAACTATTGCCTAGGATTGGTATTGTTTAATTTTCGCAAATTGGTTTCGAGAAAACTACTGTTAGAGATTAATGCTTTTAGCGTTGAATTATGTATCACGCCCTCTTAAAAAGACAGCAAGAACTCCCAATTTTGCCATTTTCAGCGGCTTGAAAATGTACTTTTATTATTAAGTCGTGGTTTCATTTACTGCAGAACTACTTCGTTTAAGGCCTCGATTTTTAGTTTTGTATTTGTTTCAAAAATAGTTTATTTAACGCAGATTATTACATATATCAAAAATTTGTTCTTACAGTTTTAACACTTATATATCATCGTTTATATCTGAATTTTTTCTGTTGCAATATACCAAACGTATTTTCATACTTTTCCCCGTGAAATACCACATATTTTCTTGTCAAAGTAAGCCAAAATAAAGCAAAATATTTTTTTGCTAACAAACGGTATATTATTTTAAAAAACGCTCTGCCGAAATTGTGTATCGTATGACTGTACACAGTCTCAAATTTTTTCTAATTATTTGGTTAAAACGTATTTGAGTTATTTGTAATTGTTTGAATAAAATGAAAGGTCTTGGCCTAAAACGTGTTCAGTTTTGTTGAGCGGTTACACGAGCCACGAACCAGTTCAGATCGCAGTCTCTTCTCGTTCAAAGTAAATCATAAGTAGTTTCGAACCACATATCTTCGATGCTTCTCTCCTATTGGCTGCTTGGAGTAACGATTCGTGCGACAAATGTGGCTGCTTTTTGGTCCGACATTTTGCACTCGTTAAATAATATTAACTTTTAGCTGTAAAATAATTATTTCCACTTTACACACAGCAATAATGCAGTTAGATATAATATTGTAATTAAAAAGTCACGTATGTTGTGTGCAGATGTGACAATAATTAAATATGGTACATTTCAGGTTCCGAGTTGGTTGAGGTTAGAAAGTTCATTGAGTTTCTTCTATTTAGTCGTGTAACCTTGCAAACATGTTTAGCTTTTAAACACGATCAAACATGGCTGCCAAATATATTAAACTGAACAGGTTTAAGATATCTAGTGTGACCGCGGTCTCAGTGGTGAAATCGACACAAGTATGCACGTGTGTGATGTTCTTCAGATGATATGTCTAAGCAGACATCACTCAAGTAAGATGAGAAGATTTCAAATAATCTGGAAACTCCTGAAGCACTGCACACCGCTCGACGGTAAGTAAGCAAATTGCTTAAAAAAGTCTCACAGTGTTATTTAAAGTAATATGTTCTATTTTTTTGGGAAACAAATTTTAATGGCTATGGCTTCCATAGACCAAAATGTAATTTGTTGAAAAAAATTTTGTCTGCATAACGAAACGAAATTTTAACAAAACCGCGGTATGATTTTTCCATAATATATGCTCCATGCTCCCTCGTAGGGCAAGAGTTCCAATTCGCACTGTTTTTGTGAATAATATATATTTTTTATCCTGAAAGGGAGCAAAAACTCGTAAAATCATCACAGTATGTGCTGAATATTGTTTTTGACACAAAGACTTATATTTGTAGAAAAACGGAAACATTATTTAGGATAACTATCGCCCTAAAGGAAATTTATTTTTTAAATTTCCTAAATAATATTTTGGAAGAAAAATTAGGCGGCAGAGTTAAAGTATTTTATCACGCCGAAATAAAAAATGTACGATATATGTTTCCTTTTTGGATTTGAATTGTAATATTCGCAAAATCTACGTACTTAGAACTTGTGGTTTTAAAGAAATGAGCATCACAAGGGATCATGATACATATGATCTTATCTAAGTCGGCTGCATTTAATCGATGGCGCGCTTAGGACAGCCGCCGGTCGGCGTATGAAATACAGTCTATAGGTAGTTCGCGATAAAGTGAGCACTTTCGAAGACCGCGTACAAAATATTAATATTGAAAATACATTTATGAATGTAACTTTAGTAGGTTACTTCTGAGTGCAGTACAATCTACATGCCCTATACTGTTTAGTTGTTACTTAAGATGGTTTGTTTGTATTTTTTTTAAAGTGGTTGAAACTTCTGATTATCTTAAAAAAAAAAAGTAATTGGGAATTTCAAAAGTGCTCTGTTTCTCCTGAATCACCTACATCAGCTCTACGCGTAAACTACGCTGCTAACACTCAGAGCTGTACCAGCATTCATTTTCCTATGTAACTTTAAGCAGTGACCACGTCATTTTATGTATGATACTTTTGATTCAAACTCCAACGTATGTTTCTATTACTGTGTTTTTCGAATACACTTAGAATTTTCCCAGATGAGGCATTCTGACAAAGCAGTTTATAGCCATATTTAGAGGCCAAAAATCGTGTTACCAAGAAGCGATTATAATTTTTTAAATAATAGAAACTTTGTTTGAAGTCTGTGATTTTTTCTCAAATGATGTTTGTTCAAAACATTAATAATTGCGATTCACTGCAATGCGTTTCAAGCGCAGGTACATAGGAACCTTAAGGTGGCTGCCTGGGTAAACGTGTTATGTGCGTTCATGTCCTGGAAGTTTGTAAGCGATACGGACGACACAACAAGCGCATCACGCCTCCACATAGCCTCTAGGGGCAAGACACTGAACTGGCGTGCAGTCTTCTAGACGACAACTAGCCGCTATGAAACATTCTGTGGCGACCCTGTCATTTCATGACGTAATATTAAACATAAACGTGTATTTTATACGCCTATGAATTTTAATAGATTCTGTGTTAAAATGCGCGTACCTAAAAAAACACACAGAAACTCAATTTTTTCGCCATTTTAGGCTGCAAGAAAATATGCATTAAAAAGAAGCGGTATGTTTTGATTTATGAACATTCATCACTGCTTATGATTTGTTGATAAAACCTGTAAAACACTGAACTTGTAAGCCACGAAGACAAGAAAACAGCTGATCGTAAAGAAAAGAACTGATGTACTCAATAAAATAAAATTATCTTTTTATTTAATAAACTCCGAATTGGGAGTCTATTAAAACTACAACGGAGCAGACAGACATAAACGGAAAGCAAACAATAGGAAACACTGAATGGAAAATTATCATGAGATTCGAACAGACAACAGTTAACAACATACAAATAATTATAAGACAACAGACGACACAGCAGTCAGTAAGGAATGCCAAGGAATTCCGAATTGGGAATTCAGTCAGACTGCTACAATCCACAAACAAAACAAACAGACGAAAAAAAATAATGGATGCAAAAATACAATGAAAATCGACAAGGATGGCAGTGGACAGTGCACAAATGACTATAAGACAATACACTCCAAAAAATTGTTTGTAAATTTGGCACACGTGCGTATAGGAGCGCTAAGAAAGTAGGTATGGTAGAATTGTTTCCCAGACATCCATGGTAGCATTCATAACCTTTTTATAAAACAGTCAAATGTATACTGAAGTTATCAGACTAGTATCGTAACAACTGTAAATGTTTGCATGGTTACAAGGTGGAAGTATGATAAATATCCCATACTGTGTTTAGGTTAATTACTTTCTAAACATTTAGGGTGCTTTATTTTTCACCGTGTAGAAGACACAGGTTTCAAACAGCGAAGATTTTGAGTAATGGTGGACTTGAAGTGTAACGTTCATAAATGCTACTCCTAAGCGGATATCACTCATATTCGATGATCAGTTTTCGAATAATCTGATCACGACGGAAGCTCGCACGTCACTCGGCGGCCAGGGCAGACGACCACCTAATCGCGGACAGACCTTGAACACGCGCGTGTTCGGCGCCGATTTTAGCGAGCGAGCCTCTACCCCGGCTGCTTCGAAGAAAACGAAACAGAGGATGCCAAGTGATTTGACCCAGACGTCTAGAAGATAACTGATTCCTCTCAGCAAGGTACGCTGGCTTGGGCAAGAGACAAAAAGAAGATGCAGAGAACCTACCCTAGTCCTACCAAACGATGGGCAAATCTTCGAAAGATGGAATGTTATCCGTTAAGAGGGCGTGATACATAATTCAACGAAGCATTAATCTATTATTGTAGATTTCTTGAAGCCAATTTGCGAAAATTAAACAACAGCAATCCTAGACAATAGTTTTAGCCAACGTTTTAAACAAAGTAGTTTCCAGTGTTACCAACTTCTGAGGCACAATCTCTGACGCCGGAACCTCGTGCACAAGAGATCACGCGTAACGACTTAGTAATTCTGGATAAATGTTTACTCACAAAGTTGGCAAATACCATTATCTAGGATAGCCATTGAGTATGTTATCCATGTTGGCTTCGACAAAAGGCGTAGAAAACAATTGATGTTTTCAGCGTTTATTTATCCTCCACGCGCTCTTTACTTCTCAACGTGTCCGAATGATGTCTGCTTAGTGAGTGAAGATATTTAGGTCAGCAACTTGACATCTAGGTCTTCAACGTGGGTGAGGGGTGAAATTATGTGAGTATGGAGCAGCGCCGGAATGAAAGGTCGGGGCAAACGGTAGATCCCAGAGAAAACCTGCCGACCAGAGGCATCGTCCAGCACGATCTCCACATCCGGAATCGAACCCAGTTCACTTTAGTAGGAGGCGAGTGCTCTAGCTAATGTGTGAACTGTGACCCCGTCTGCTTAGGAATAGTATTCAATGACGAGAATTGTATGTCCTTGTCAGTCAGACATGTACCCGATTTATTTTATCGATGTAAATATCCTGCTGAACAGTCTCTGAATAGGACAGGCACACTTCTGTTTTTAACTAGCTTTAACCGGCACCCAAGCTCGCGAGGTTGTCAAAAATTATAATAGAATTTATCTCAATAAAGCACCAAAGCTCCGTGCATATGATTGGTGATCTACTGACAAAAACTACACAATCGTTTCTGAGATACACCAAGTAATGGGGAAGGGAGTACTTGTATGCAGGGACGCAGTCAGCACGTATTTAGTGGTACGTGTAATGCAGTAAAACAAAACATGTTCAATATTGCTAGTAACACAGGAGCTACTATGTAAACGTACCAGCACATAACACGACAGTGATTGCATACTTGTATTTTTACCTTATACGATACAGTCTTAGTTACACCTTGTAAGTTTCAAAGCATCATGAGTTCAAACAGCCCTCTGTCTGTCCCAACACAGGCATGCACATGACGCACAACCGTGCACTGCACTGCACGCAAGTGATTGTTGGTTACATGCTTCACAGCAACATGCAGTCTGGAGGTGTTGTACCAATCAAGTGAACTTTCTTTGGTGAAATAAGACTCATCAGTCCACTAGATGTGACCCACAATGCCGGGTTTTGTAGAAGTTCTGTTGGCATCTCGGACAGTACTGAAGACGGTGAAGTTGATCCCCTTCAATTACGTTCTATACGAGACTGTACTGATATGTATTACAGCACACCGCCATGAAAGATGCGGTCTGTGCAAACGAATGACTCACGCTGACGCGGTGCGCGATATTAAAATGGGATTCATTGGAAACATCTGCAGTAGCTCCTTGAAAGCATGTCACCATGTATGTGCTACACGGGTTGCCTACTTGTCGGCATTGCCACAATGCTCCAACTTTTGAGTGCCTAGAAACGGTTTGTCTGAGTATGTTCGGACAAGTACACCTTTCTTGGTCCTTATATCATTCCGGTTCTTTATTCACTAGGATGGGCAGCTATATGCATACATGCATAATAACAGAGGCGACCCCATGTTTCCAACGCATGGGTTGGGATGGTGTTCACACTTTATTCCCTGCATACTTGTTCTATTGTATCCGAATTGAATCCGGAAGGTCAGAGTTACGTTTGTAGTGGTTTTTGAGTTATCGTCACTTAACATGTTCATTAATACAACTTTCACGGTGATATTACGTCCATACTGTTGACAGTAGAGGCGTGGTCCTCATACTCATTATTCTTGATTTAGGTCTGGCTACATGTACCCACGAGCATTTCCGCGATTTACTTTCCCCCGTGTGTGTGTATATATATATGTACATACACAGGATATCCAGAAACAAACGCCTAATAAGCACACCACGCGAATCCTGGGCTAAATTGTATACGAAAATGTTGGTCGAAAAATGTTGTACGACGACATTTTATGTGCACAATGTGGCAACACTGCACGGAGATAGTCCCCTCTTGCACTCTACGACCAGGTATTATTTCATGTATGTTACGTCAAGTAAACATAAAATCGTGTTTGAATTGCTCAGAATTTTAACCTGGACCAATAACACGCAGGTCAGAACAATAGTAGTAAGGTAAGTAAGATTATGTGGAGCGCAGGAGGCAGGAGTATGTATAGTGCTGCGTTGCCACATTGTGAAAACCAAATGTCATCGTACTACATTTGCCACTAACAATTTCGTCTCTATTTAGTCCTGGATTCGCGTGGTATGCTAATTAGACACTCGTTACTGGGCAACCTGCTATATAGACACACACCTACTAGACTGTATTTCTGAATTATTTGCGCAATAACAGGCTTCCTTGGTTTGTTTGATTGTAATTTTTGCTTACATATCTTTCTCGTGCTTCAGCTCTTAATGTGACTGTGGTTTTCTGTGGTTCAGCAACATTTACTATCAGTGACGTGTATCCAACAAAACGCTTCAGTTTGTCACACACCCCCATTGCAAGAATCATTCAGAGATGAAATCGGCAGTGACCCCAGGCGGAATGGAACCCAGGACGTCGTGTAGGGATGCGAGGTGGCCTGACCGCTGTACCAGGAGGACAAGAGCAGAGGACCTCAGGCTAGGCTTGCTATGGGTATAAGGGAGGGGGGCGGGGGCGACGTCCCCGAGGCAAGACGAGTACAGCCGAGATCATGGACCACCTAGTGGCCAGGGAAGAAGAGATTATTTCCGTCCGTATGCTGCCTGCCCCTACCGCCCCGGGCACCCCTCCGTCACCCCCTCAGCCCCTCGTCCGCTCTCCTCCGCCTAAAAAGGCAGGCGGGGGTCGCTGCGTCTCGCGCCCGCCCATTGGTCCGCCCGCGCCGCCAATCACAGCCCGCCTAACATCCCGGGATCACGTTGCAGATGCTTATATCGCCATGTGAACTACTTTCCGCTGACAGAACGGCTTTCGAACGTAAGTGCGCAAGTTGGGTCTCGACCCTACCGTGTTGGTTTATATTTGTTGTTTTTTTTTTCTTTCATATAATACATATTCACATAATCACCTGCGTTACTTTGTGTGTGGCGTTTGTTTTTTTAATTTAATTTTACCGTAATTGTTATTTTCATTATTAATCGTATTGTTTTCGTTTATTTGTTATTATATAATTTTCATTTTAACCGCAGATTGTGTGTGTGTGTTTCGGCGTTTGATTCAATTCGATATTACTTCACTTACACATTTTTATTTTTACACGATGTTTTCGTTATTTGTGGATGGATATACGCTCAGCTGAAGTTGCTTCTACTACGTCGGAAGTGTGTGTGTGTGTCGATTGATCGATAGTAAGGAGCTGATCCTCGTTTTGAAAGTGCATTGAAGAGAAGAGTACGCCATCCGATATTTTCCAACATTCTGCTGTTTGGTGGAAGAGTGATTTAACAGTGCGCGTTACGTTGTGGACGCTGTGGAATACATTACGTATTTTATTTTGTCTTGAAGTGTGGTAGTCATTTTTATTGGTTAGAGTTATGCATTCGGTCTAAATGTGACGTTCGTGCAACTTAATAGAAGGGCACTTAGTTTTATCAGTTTCATATTTTCTTTTCAATAAGGTTTTAAAAAATCATTAAGCAGTGTTGAGGTGTTACTATATGAAAACCAGTAATTAACGGTTGTCAAATTCGCAATTTCGGATATTAGATTCCTTTTTAAAACCGGAAGTTCAAAATCCACGTTTGACGTCACTATTAAATATAATGAATTGGTCTGCAAATTGATATGTAAATGAACAGTAAACAGCAGAAAGTTGGAAAATAGTTAGGCTTATAGTAAGTGTGACAAACTAATATGTTCTGTATTGTCATCTACAATAGGAAGATAAATATGTGCAACGTAACTTGTGATACATTTATTGCATGTATTTTACAGACGTAATGTGGTTTTCAGTACAGTTATGTAGATGACAATATAGACACAACCATTGTATTCTTGTGATAACTGTCTTTGAGATACTAATATCATTAACATGTACTTACATAGTATTAGTTTCAATTATTTACTCACGCTTGTGCATTTGTCCGATTTGATTGTGTTAATAACAAAAAGTAGTTATAAAAGTTTTCTGATTTTAGGTGTGGTCATTTGCATGCTGTCTTCACCTACTTAATATTACATTTGTAAGAGCACCTGACGTTTTAACTAAAATTATTGTTTACGACTGACAGAGTAAGAACTAGTCCTTCTTCAATTTGCAAGTAGTTTGGTTAAACTTAGCTGTTTAAGAAATGTATATTGTTCCTAATGACTGAGAATTGCAGGATTGTTATGTTGTACTTGCACATTGGACGTAATAATTACGACGAAGATTCAGCGTTATTAATTAAGGTAATATAATGAATGAAATATTATAACCAAATGTTCTGAAAGGGAATGTTGCATTACAATTATCATAATTTCGATTAACGCAATTTGCACATGCAAATAATATTCCTATATGAATCATTGCGTGGACTATGTTGGAAACGGGTTTGCTTCCATGAAGACATTCTCCACAATTTTCTAAACACTGAATATTAAAATAGTCCAACGCGGGCTACGGTCTAATGTTGCCAATACTATTGCCATATATACCTTTGGTTTTTTAACTGAAGTAATTAATTGGCAATAATAGAATCAATATTATTTATTGTCTTTGAAGGTTGTCAGGATATTTACCAATGAAGGGACTGTTAAGAAACTACTGTAACTTAAGCTCTCCAAGACGATGAGTCAGCAAGTCGCTTGTCTTCTGTTTCGCCAACGACGTCATCAAAGTCGCCTATCCATTGCACACCAAGTAGTTGGCGTGGGTGCCACCGGACGGCGGGCGAGTCGTCCAAGATGGCGACGGGCTACCGCGAGTGTGATGGCTATTTTTGGAAGCTTTCAAGTTTAGTCGAGCTGGCGTCATTGGACACCGGCACAATACATATATAGCTCACAATAGGACCCAGGGGCCAGTGAAAGAATTCCCTGGACGAGAAACCCATCTTGGCCACACGGTTTTGGCACGGCCGAAGGTCGCAGGACAGCAGCACATAACCTCAAAATTGATCGAGTTGTGACACACTGCCGAATTATTTTCAGATGCGTCTTCCAGCATCCCTAACGCGGGGCAGACGCATGCCATGGTAGGATTTTTAAAGAATGAATGACAAAACTACATTCTTATCTTTACCTTCGAACCCAAAGAACATATTAAACGATATTCGTTCGACTTATACCTTGACTAGGTAAACAGACCACGGTCAGATAATCAGGTATGGGTCGAGGACGTTAACCTAGGTTAGCACTTGTGACATAATGAACTAGTCCAGTACGCTCAAAAGCTATGACACGAATTACACGTAATACTTTCTCTTTACCAACATACTATCTCAAATAACTTGAAGATCCTTACTAAAGACTCCTCTGTGCAATGAAATAAATCGGATTTTAAATTTAATTTCGTATTACTTGACACTTTATGGACAACTTGATATTCAAGGCGAAACACTAGGTTAGCTTTATCAAAACTTATAGGCATTGACGTCAGTGCTAGAACTTGCCTTTTCGTTTAATTTATCCTTTACCTGCGAAAGGACAAATGCTATAACGAACAATTAAGTAAGGGAAAATATAGCTAAATATATACTAGAAAATGAAAAAATTAATAAAAATGAAATGTTATATGAAACTTATAATCTATACGTTTACATATTTACTAAATTGCCAGTTACTAAATATAATAAATTAGCCGTAGGTTATAGACTATTATGGACTTCAAACGGTAACTCGGTCTTATTCACTTTTAAATTGGTAAAATATTTCTGAAAACTTTTATTGTAAAACCTGTCATGACATAGGGTGTTTACAACTAATAATATTTGTCGCAGTCTCGCACGAATCAAACCGTCCCGTTACATTTCTTTCCTTGTTAATTATTTATTACTTTCCGATTATCATTTCTTAAGGATTACTGTAACAGAAATTTGAAACCAAGATTCATCACAGCCGATTTCTGATATGTTGTTTGAAGACTTCGTTCTAACGGACTTTGTTGAGCTTTCTTTAAGTTTACGTAATTATTTTTATGTAGCGTTGCAAACCAACTGACAAGATAATATATATTTTGGACTGAGTCACACTACAGGTGTTTAAAATGTATAATTTGACCACAATGGACTGAATGGTATGAGAAAGTTTTAAAAGCATGTAACTTAAAATCAATGGACTCTCCGGCCTTACAATACATGGGTCATGAAATGCACACTATTTAATTATTATTACACAAACAGTCAACATCCGTAGCATAATAGTTATTATATTCCACGTAAATACCATTTTACTATGTTTGTATTACGAATATGAAAACTTAAAGAGCTCCGTTACCTCAAAGCTACCAGTAGGAGAGCAGAGCAAAATCTACGTCTTACGAAAATAATTTTGAAATTAGCATATTTTCTGCAAAAAGATGATGTGATCTGAACTCGTGCGGAGCTGGTGCGAACATGTTTAAGGTGAAATATTTCTGCAGAAAGTGTGACAGCGGCGTAGCCCTCCTTAAATACAAATTGGAATCCATGTAAAACATAACGAAACTGCTCATTTCCACTGGGGGAAAAATTATCTCTTTATTAATTTGTTTTATATTTATGCTGTTTAGAATTACCTTTCGAGCTGCATGCATCGTAAGCTGAGCATATTTCTTTTCTATAATTTATATTTTGGCCCTGCAGAGACTTACTGCCAAGCATTAACGAAAAATACTGTGTTATTTGTATACAAGTGAAATACGCGGTCTTTATTCGTTTATACGCTTCCCGTTTTATGATGATTACTTTGAAATATGAGACATGTTCTTTTGCTAGCCTTCGCGTATATTTTTTGAATCGTAATTATGGTTCTTTAACATTAAATGCCAATTTAACAACTAAGAAGAGACTGTGTATAGGCCTACGATTTGGCGTGTCCTAAAAAATAATATAGAAATCTTTGGATTTTACATTAGTGGGCTTTAGGATACCATGCAATATGGCATTAAAAATAAATTCGAAAGTGTTTGAAGGTTTACAGAAGGCACTTACACATAAGCTTCGCTCCTCCCTTTTTAAGATGTATAGTATATTCAGGTTGCACTTCGTAGGAGTGGGGTTAATTGTACTCCTCTGATAATGGCGAACGAAGTCAATTTTGAACTGTAAAACACTACGGACACAATTATAAAAGTCTGCCATCATTGGGCTAAAAGTACTAACACCGAACTCGGACTGTAGTTTGTCGGAACATTCAATATCTAGTTTATATCAATGTTTTGCCGACATTAC
Organism: Medauroidea extradentata; assembly: GCA_003012365.1. NCBI lineage: Eukaryota > Metazoa > Arthropoda > Insecta > Phasmatodea > Phasmatidae > Medauroidea > Medauroidea extradentata. Next base: position 211,811 of record PNEQ01017211.1, on the reverse strand, counting down.
ATTCAAAATGTAGTGATTCACAATACGATTTTCACAGTCGAATATTTTCTCAGCTAATTACATTCCTTAAGTTACCTATTCTGTTGTAGTAATTCACGTTATGTGGTGCTTCAGGCCCTACTTATAATAATTCAGTGCTAATAAATCAAATAAGACTTAAAGCAACGGACTAAATCCGTGAGTAAACGTCTTCCCACTGCGAATTTGTTCAAAACCTGCGTCGTTACATTACTACAGAGTTGAGTTCTAACCTTTGTAATGTATCTAACCCAGACGACTGCGATGCTAGGTATTCTAGCTTAAAAAAAAAAAAAAACATTACGCAAATGTTTATTACATGCCTTACGAAATATCTTGAACTTCCAATTCCACCACGTGCGTCACAGACCAATGGGAGGAAAATTTCACTCTCGGGAAAGGCGTTGATGTCAATTGATATGTTTTGGGAAGGTCAGGGTATATGAACTGCACCAGTGATTACTTAGGTTAATTGCAAATATGGTTAATATATTACACTTTCTTCATTATAGATGCAAATTAGTCTATACTTCCCAGTATTCGTAAGTCATCACAAATTTTAAGTATGCTTTCAACTTACCGCCACATGCAACTGAGAAATTATACTTCAAAACTAAATAAAACCTCGTACACACGTATAAAAAATATATTATATTACCCCATCACTTAAATTGCGGCCACAACTCAATGTAGTTCCTGACAAATCATATATTAGCATGAGCATCCTAAGAAGAAAATACTCTTAACTGTAACCAATAATATCCTTTGTGTTGTACGTAATTTATATTTTGACGAGAGTGTTAGCAGCTACTGTAAATTTACTTTAACGTAAACAGTGTCAGTCTAAGAACATCGTGTACCTTCGTTTACGTATTTGCTTTTTTTTTTCTTTTTTTTTTTTTTTTTTTTTTACTAAATCAGAACTTAAAAGGTTTGTAAGCAGACACTTATACCTAAATAAATTATAATTATTAGGCTAGCCGACGATTGTGAGAAATATGAAATTATCATTGATACCAATCAAGTCTCATAGGTTAATTTACCATCACTAATTATCAATGTGGCTGGATTCAGTTGGCTTCCACCATCATTGTTACATATATATGTACTAGTAAATTTACTACCTGGCGCTTATTACGGTAAGTGCGACCTTAAACCTTCAAATGGAAGATTCTCTAAATGACGTAGTATCTACGCCTATAATAGATGCAATTCACCTGTTCCCGAAATTACAAAGATGGCTGAATAAGTACAGAACTGCTTCGACGAATCTAATTCTCTTTGCATTAGAATATTAACTTCTTTAAAAAGAAGACTAGCATAGCAATATTCGTCAGACACATTTGATATTTGTTATGAAGGTTATGTGGAAATATTAAATTAGTTTAATATTACTTTTTAAACAAACTTGTTTTTTTTTTTCGCGAATTAGCTTATGAAGTCAGGATAGTTGTTAGAATCACATGTGAACTTACTTTAACATTATTTATTTCTTGGATTGGCAATTACATCTTCTCTACTGATCTGTTATGACAATACTTCTCCGTTCCTGTTAGAATTGGTGGCTCAGTATTACATAGGTGTTGGTACAGCATATTGACCCTTAAAGTACATCCACGTGTGAGGACTTCGCAAAATGAAATCCAAATACTTTTAGAATTTCATCTTAACGGAAAATTAATTTTTATTTATTTTACTATGTTCTGCAGGAGTTGGCGACTTCTTGTTTTCATGTAAAATAATATGCCTCCTGAACAGTTGCTAAGTTTTTCAAATGGCTGCTGAAAAGTTGCGCGAGTCACTTATTTTTTAAGCTTCTAATAAAGCAAATAAAACAATTCGCTGAGATTTGTCAACTGAAAAAATAAATTATAATAAGTTAATTTAATATCCTATTGTTACGCATGTAAGCAGACTTATTTGAAGACAAACAGATTCCCTGTGTTTTATAATTCAATACATTTGCACAAGTTATCGGCATTTCACAGTTTCTGCCAAAAACCGTTACTGTGAATCTGTAACCACAACATCTGCAGTGTTGCAGTATGATGTATGATCGGATTTTACACAGGTTAGGATCAGGATACTCTTTTGAAACTCTGTAATGTTAACATTGCTGAACACATAAACTCATATGTATTGACTGTATAACCCGAAGACAATAACTCATAACACAGGCAAGTAGTTTCGCTTCTTAAAAGACGGTGCAATTTCCTCCGCTGTTCTCGCATGCAGCCTTGACGATACTTATTCTATGTGGTTATTTCCTGTTTATTCTTAACAACTAGGTGTCTTAAACAATATTTCTAGGTGTTTCAAAGGACACATCAAATAAATTAATACCTAGTAATGAATGCTAGAGTCTGAAACTATAATAAATGAGGCATTATATGTCAGACGGTAATCACGGATCGTTTTTATAGCCATGCGGGATTGCGAACAACTGTTGCCGAGTTGCAGAAAACCTCACAATAGAAGCAAAAAATAAAATACAGCATTAGTTGCTGTCAATAAACAAATTAAATGTATACAAGTCCGGAAAAGAATATATACAGTACGTATTCCGAAAGACGACACAAAAAAAACAATAGAACAACAATGAAACAATAACATTAGGTGTATGAAAAAAGACTACATTAAATAGACGAAGACAACATTGGAAACGAAAGTGACCAGATACGTTAACGAATGTGAACACAGACGACACACAACGAAAACACAGACGAAATATAGGAAACTTCCTTCGACGACAACAGACGGCGACATTTCGTCTTCAGGCTAATATACTGACTAACTACAGTAGTCTTCTTCCGGAATTAATTTGTGTTGTTTTGTTCTTTTTTTTTTTTTTTTACATCTTTCTGAATACGAAAACATACATTTTTGGAATTGTATGTATGTGATATGTTTATTGACAACAGATAAAACTATTTTTTTTTTCCTTTTCTGTATATATTGTTAGGTCTTCTGCAACTCGACAACATTGGCTCACATTAGCATACGTCCATAAAACGGTTCAATTTATAATATTAACCCCTTCCAGGAATCATTCCACGATCACGTCATTCACGGAACTAAACCATAATAAACAAGTATGCTACCTCTGGTGACGATACCTACTGCTATAGGTCAAGCTGAATACAAATATAATTAGGGTCCTGATTTAATGGAGTAATTAGAACAGACTATACATGTTGTGGTGTGTACTAGCGTTTTCATAAAACTTGATGGTTATGACTTCGTAAGTATTCGTAGATGTTAACCATTTGTCAGCCTCTTTACTTTATGTTGATTAACTAGGTTGATGATTTTCAAATGTAACTTCTTGTACATTCAATATCTGTAAACATTTTCATGGTCAGCTGGCGTAAAGAGTTGAGCTGTTCGTTTTGTCAATTAAATATAAATTTTCTTTATTTGGCTGACAAAAATTTGCATTTATTGTAGCTATGATCATGACGTGATGGTAGAAAACCAAAAGTAGTAAATAAAGTTGACTTCTTTCCGTAAATTAGTTTTTAATTAATATCCTACTTTTTGGAACATTGAACTCAGTCCTTTGATACCCTCATCAATTTCTTGCAAACTATCTACAACTATCTACACTTTTACCATTGAGTTAAGAATACTCAGGAGATGAATTATTGTGATGCAGTTGAAGCCGGATGTTTTGGACGCTGTTTGAGGTTATGACTACTTGAGTTGATACGCATCTAAATAATGAAAAACTCTCGAAGATGTATACACATAAGCTATATAACTAGCTAAATCGAGTAACTATACATATTTTCGCTTGTACAAGGTGCTTGATTATGAACTTATTGCATTTCAATAAGTTAACGTCACCTAAATGATATGCCCTAAGCGGCTGCATCACCTATTTACGATACATTTACATAGGCATTGGTGTTTGCAAGTTTGTTTAGCAATTTGACGACTGATATTTACACCCTTATGGTTAACGGAGGTTTGGATTTCCTGCTAAGTTAACAGCAACTTCGAAGTGAACTCCGGTGATAGCAAGAACTTGTAAAAGATGTTACACGTAATTTAGCTGGTACGCATCACTGTCAACACTATAGTCGTATTCGTAATCTAAGTTAAGCTGGGTTAAGCTTATTCGGTTTTCGTAAGAGGATGGACAGTCCCGAAGTAGGTGGAATTTTTTAGAGTGCGATTTATGTCGTCACTGAAATTATGTTGTTATCACTAGCGTGTTTGATTTGTTACAAATGTATCTGTGATTTACCTATGGAAAATTGTTATAAACCTACATATTCATTGTAGTATCTTCAGTTTTGTTGATGGAAATAATGAATAACAATCTAGATAGTAGGTATAATGTCGCTACAGATAAATAATTGCAAACATGTTATACTGCAACTACTCCAAGAACAATAGTGTTAGTATAAGCGAAGTAATAGCATACTTATTATAAGGAATGTTTAAAGAAGTAGAAACACTCAGTAGCGTAACATTTTAATAACTTCATGATCATTGGAAGCGCCTCGTTTAATTGTACCTATAAGCGGTTATTACGTTGACTGTAATATTAATTCTGTGTGAAAAGTTAGTTGATAGGTCTTAGAAAGGACATAAAAGTAAGTTCGTAAGTTGAGTGCGAGGCTAAACTATTCAGGAGACGTTTTCTCATACTAATTATCTGAAACGTTAGCCTATAACTGGAGTGAACTACGATGTTAAGTACCAGCTGCCGTCGTCGAAGCAAGAAACCATAATGTAATTTTTTTTACTTATGTTTTTTCAATGACACTTATATTTACGTTTACGTTTTGTCTAAAAATGATTAAGTATTTTTCTAAACTCTCAAACAGTAGCCAGAAAGGCTGCTGGAACCGATTCCGACTTAGCGATATAAACAAAAAAATTTGTTTACATATGTTTATTCTGTATGAACATTGTAGATGTTTTATCGCTAAATCTACGTTATAAAGTAGTATAAACTTTGTCTTTGTTAGTTATTGAGTAAATGCTGTGTTTTAGGCAATATTTATAATTTAGAACAACTTTACATAGGGCGAGTATTTACGGAACATTATTTTGAAAAATTCCGTGGCCGTAAACTCTGACCAAACATCAAATTAACAGAAAATAAAGGGGGAAAATTTGATTTTTAATTTAAAGTGTTGAAACTAGCGTTCAAATTTTGTTTAAACGTAAAGGAATATCACCTCGTAACATTATAATAATTTCATTATAATTTGTCACTTAGGAAAGCACTGCTTGGTAAATATATTTTTTTAAATTGTTTTCTGTTACTATTTATAAAATTAGCATTGTCATGGACCTAATAGTTTTTTAATGTACTTTCCAATTCAAACCAAGGAACTTGACAGGAACTTAGTTTGCCAGTATATAAATTCTAACTGTAATAAGTGCAAAACAATTCAAATTTGATGGCTCAAATTGTAAATTTTACTCTCGCAACAAGTCATTGCTAGGAACTATTTTAATAAATCAGTTGCCAACCTAAACGTGAGTATGCTTCAAATTGCGTACAGTAGTATATTCAGCAATTTATAACTGTATTTTAGAGTGGTTTCACATTTTTTCTAATGATCCTTGAGTGCTGTGTAGAATTTACTTAAGCAAGGAATTTTACTTTTCACTTTTTAGGCTAACGTATACAATATTTGTCGTTATATCTACAATAGAGTTTAGATACATTAAGAAGAAAGAATCTGTTAAGGACTTTTTTTTCTCATAAAGTTTATGGTACTTAAATTAACGCTTTATAGACACAACGCAAGACACTATTCATTCCCGGAAGAGAGCAGCTAAGCATTATGGCCCAGGGAAGGTGTGTATATATGCCTTGTCGCGTATTGTTACTTAGTCACTGTTCTGTACTTGTCAGTGTTTACATTCGTGTAAAACTTTTGTGCTCTAACATTCTTCCTGCAGAGACATGCGGGCAAACATCTGTCTTACCACAGCCATCTTCAGTAGAAGGCCGCGGCCTTAGATCTGGCAACCCTGCCAGGAAGGGTCATTTTAACTTTTCTCTTAGCTATCCAAAGGCAATGGCTGTACCGGATTCGTTATTCTGTCCTACATAACAGCGACTCAGAGTAAGCGACTGCCTTTGGCGAGACAAAAGACGTGTTAAAATGACCCTTCCTGTCAGTGTTGTCAGATCTAAGGCAGCGGCCTTCTACTGAATATGGCTTTGATCTTACTCGTTATTATTTTCTGCAGGCTGGAATTAACGTGAACCTAGCGACGGTGGTAACTGACAATACTAACATCTCATTCCTTGATTAAAGTTATAGGACTTAACTAACATTTAAACTACAAAAGTGTTGGTTAAAGCAAAGTTTACAATATTCTATACAAATATAATTTTTTTTCCATTCCGAGCATTCTTAACACTATTTTGGTGTAAATTTTGAGATACTAAAGAAACCCTAAGTGCGGAGGGCAAAGAATAATTTCACTTTCCATGCAGACTATGTTCGGGAAACTGTTAGTTTCAGTTGCAAAGTGTAGTCAATTTTTTACACAGTGACTCATAATTCGCGATAAGTGATCGGGCGAAGACGGAACTGCCATTTTTAAGATTTTATTGGAATTGTGATGAGAGCAGGCCGTTGTACCAGCTGCTGTTACACTGCAAAAACCATTTATACTGTTTAAAAATTGCACATTTATTTAATTAAATTATCGCATATAACAGCATATTGCACTAAAATTAAAAAGTTCATTTAATATTTTGTTTCAAATATGTTACGAACTAAGCTAAGTGCCTACAACTTTTGTCAAAGCGTTGCGATTCAATCATTAATAAATTATTATTTAAAGCATGGCTTTCGGCTCGCTAGTTCGGCTTTGCCTATAGGTACGAGCGAGTCACCTGTGACGAACTGATAGCAAATATGGCAAACTTGCCCAGCTCGTTAACACGCTAGCTGAACGAAGAGTGTCTCAAAAATAATTCAGCATAAAATATACACCTTATTTGTGATTTTAGCGTTTTAGCATACAGTGATTAACTAGAAATGAAAATAATAATTTGACACAATCGCCTATAGGATGTATGTTCATTGCATGTGTGAAATTTTACACTATTGTCACACCTGAAGACGTAACATGAACACGCTCTTTTCCTGTTACGTTGTATTAAAACATTCTATATTTTTCGTTAGGTGGAATAAGTGACAATGTTTACTTCTCTTACACAGTTTAACAGCTGCTCTTAACACATTTCCAAGTATATGTGTTCACTGCGAAATTCTTCTGAATAAATATATATGAATCGTTGACCAAATGCAACGTGAACGATGGTTAAATTTCCTCCCACTAAGGTTTGAACAGTTTTGAAAAATTTTAAAACAATTTTACTAAACTAAGTAATACGTTTAAATTGTCCTCTTGATTTTTACAGATACAGGAAAGAATTTAATTAATTGATTGCATTCATGACTTTAAGAAGTTTATAACGCAACCTGACAGATTTGTATTCGCCAATCGTGAGGCCCACGAACAATAGGTAAATATATTACGTGTTTGAAACAGGAACTTTGTGATTTTGCATGGTTCAGTGAGAACGTTGACAAGTAGTTTGTAGTTACCATGGATTCTATGCGTGTAACAATTAGAATGCTATATTAAAAGAAAAAACTTATAATAAAAGTTTCTAGTAAAATTATTTTACGGTGAACACAAAATTATTTTTGGTAAGAACAATATTTTAGTGCTGACAACAAAAAATATTTGTGACTGCCACAAAACGTTATAATTCTGTGTAAACTACCAAATACGTAGTCATGTTAGTTTACTACATCTGCAGTAAGAGAAACTTTTTTTGTAGTAAATGCTCCCTGTCTAATTATTTTGTGGTAGACACACAATTATTTTTTGTATCAACAATTATTTCATTATGACAACAAAACGTTTTGTGGGGAGCATAAAAATACTTGGCAGGGTCAGTAATAGCAAAATATTTTGTACTTTGCCACAAATTTTGTTTTTCTGCGCGACAACTAGATTCCGATTTTTTTTATTTTTGCGTTATTGTACACCGTAAAATTTGTTTGTACTTGTACAAATAATTCGTTTGTCAAATAGTTGCCAAGATAATATTTGTAGCTATACAAATAAACATCAGAAAAATGTTATCACTTTTCCATGGAATGTCTATTCAATATTGTGTTGAATAAATAAGTAGTAGGCATATAGTAGCCTGTTGTACTTAACATTACGTAAACTGGGAGATGCACAACATTTTGCACGTATTTAATAAATATGTGTTGTAAACATATTGCTGGAAAAGTAATTTTCCACATTATTTTCAATTTAATTTTTGTGAAGCAGAATTTTTTTACCATGGAATTTTATTTTGCTAAATTGCAATCCCATTATAAAACGACAGTTTCCGAATTCATGTAGCGAATAATGCTTAGCAGTCGCATGTGCACAATAGCATGTACTTAACCCTCAGTTAATAAGAGCATATGAAAATTTAACCCCCGCTTAAGCAGAAAAGTTAAAGCGAGTCTGTTTAGACCCTGTGCATTTAATTATATTTTACTTCATTCTATTCGCGGCAAGGTAAGTACCTTCCAATCGTTTTTTATAATCACGCCTGTAAATATCAGCAAAACAACGTTAGTAATAAATACAGACTACAGATTTCACAATCCTCAAAAGTTAACACCTGAGGAGAAAATCGATTCGTACAAAAATGAATGTCTGTCTGTCCGTTACGTGTGAGTTCCAATATCGTTCATACGATTGTGATAAAACTTTGGTGGGTTGTTTTGCGTACGCCCGCGAAGGTTTCTGAGAAAAAATAACTGTATAAACGCAGGAGGGGGGGGGGATGGGCAGTGGGAGCAGAACGGGATACTTTTTTTTCTTGAGTGGTGGTAATATGCTTTGCTTTCGAGTAAAACATTTAAAACGGTATTTAGAAAAATAAGGGGTGGAAACCATAAAAATCCATAAAAATGGAAGACAGTAATTTTTATAATTTTTAGTACGATAATATCCAGGACTCTATAATAACAGAAACTCAAAAATATTCACATTTTGATTAGAAAATAGTTTTACTCTCCGAAAACCTCTGCGCGAGTTGTTTACGGATGTTAAAATTATTTTAAAATCAAAACGTAAATATTTTTTAGTTTTAGTTGTTATAGAGTCCTAGATATCATCGTACTAAACATTATTAAAACTAAATTTTTTTCTTTTTAATGGATTTTTGTGGCTACAATCCATTGGACGGCATTAAGCAGAAAGAAACCAACCCACAAATTAATCAGTTTGGTGACAATCATACCACATAGAAGGAGAATGTCCGAATTACATAATAGGAAAATAAGAAATGTTAAATCACGATATTTGACTAAAAATAAGAGCCCGGAAAAAATGTTTTATGCAAGGTTTAGATACACACAGACAACTTTGTCCTTGAATATCTCAATTCCAGTTAACTGTGGGTTGGTACCTTTCTATTTAATGCAGTCCCATTATTTTTCTATCTACCATATTTAATTTTTTACTCGAAAGCAAATATTAAGTCCAGTGATATACATAAACGCCCGCTAATAGAATATCTACTTGTCAGAAAAATTCCATCGAATTATGATGACAAGTTCAGATTTGATCGATGATTGAATATCACTCGATGCCTTAACTTTCCATACCCCTTAATTGCATCACTAGGAATGATGGTTTATCGCGGTAAAAGTTGACCGTTGGCTGAGCTTCAATTTAGCAAGCTATTGTTCGAAGAGATTCTTTGGAAATTGTGGACGCCATTGGCTCTGGTGTGCCGCTACTGAACGTTGTGATTCGTCCGTAAACAGCTGGACGTTGCCACGTGACTGTCGTCCAATAATGCGAGGCGAAGTATGCTACAGTAGCTAGAAAATCCGCTGGTATCAATATTTTCACCATTTTCCATCATATATATGCATCATTTATACTTTGCCATTAAACGGTTGTATTAATATTTTTTTTTCAATTCATTATTTTACATTTTTATCACTTTTAACATTGTTAATAGTATAAATATTATTACATCACAAATTTATATTTGAAAGTTTTTTTTGTATCTTTTGAATATTTTTGTTTATGAAAAAGATACTGAAAATAGAAGTAAGTTACATACTTTTACGAATTGTTTAAGATAAATTGGAGAACTTAGACCGAACATTTGCACAGCTCAATGAGGCATTAAATTGAAAACTTTGAGAACGAAGTCGCGGGCAATAGCTAGTAGCATACAACTTTGATTACAGGATGATCTTAAATAAAATATTACTCCGAGTGCGGAGCCGAACATTGCCGAAGAACAATCCTCACTCCTTAAGTGCCACCATAAGTTTCCCTACTTTATGAACACGAGCTGTACAAGTGATGGAAATTTTCCCTTAGGGGGGGGGGGGAGTGGTTCAACAGAAATTTTAAACGTTTTAATAATTTTAATATTTGTTCGAAATATGGTTTGTTTTGCACACAGACATTGTGACTCGTTTGTACTGTAACGGAACATTTTTAGCTTTCATAGTTTTTCATACAGACAATGGCATGTCATATACTAAATTTGCAAAACATTTTTATGGTAGAAATGAAAAATGAAATAATTCACACTCAACAACAGTGTCACGGGTGTGTTTAAAGCCACTCTGAAATTTTCTTTATTCTTGAAAATTTCTGATTTTTTCAAATTTTAAATTCTTTTTTTTTTTTTTTTTTTTTTTTTTTTTTTTTTTTTTTTTTTTTTTTTTTTTTTTTTTTTTTTTTTTTTTTTTTTTTTTTTTTTTTTTTTTTTTTTTTTTTTTTTTTTTTTTTTTTTTTTTTTTTTTTTTTTTTTTTTTTTTTTTTTTTTTTTTTTTTTTTTTTTTTTTTTTTTTTTTTTTTTTTTTTTTTTT